>JASANG010002455.1:0-78162 GCA_030248215.1 Enoplolaimus lenunculus
TTGATTATAAAAGTTGGAAGTATTTTCGTTTTTATAAGAGTGCAGCCAAAAATATTTGGCATGCTGAACGATAGGCAACTGAGCTTTCTCATGTTACAAGATGAACCAATTTCACTGGTTATTTAGAAAATAATGTTTCATTTTTTCATCATTTCAATGCAAATTTTCGTTGAATTTTGACTCAGATAAATGGCGTCAAAGTAATCTCAGCAACCAATAGTAACTGGAAACTGTTGTTACCATATTGTTTGCTCAATAGAGGGTTGCGTTGGCTTTGCTGCCACGAAGCAAGCTAATTGCTGTATAAACATAGTAAAACGCTTTGGCAATGTTTCCATGTTTAAAAAACATGCCGGGCTTATAGCATTAATTTAATAATGTACATAGCTAGTTATTTGTATGTAAAGTCCAGCATTTAACCCATGTTATTGTATAATAATATGCCTAGCCAAATCTTCTGGTTGGCTGGCTTAAGCCTAAGGCTAAGCCTAAGTCTAACTTTTACGTAATTTCTTATGGTTTCGCATTCCACAAGCTTCCACAGTTGCTATACCAGCTTTGGGCATGTTTTTGCTGGTCGGTTGGACCTTTGGTACAGCTTCGAGCCTAAGATTGCGCGCTGTAGGCCGTGACAGCCGGGATAGCTTTGGGCCATGTTTTCGCTGTTCGGTCGAGACAGCCAAACCAGGTTCGAGTCAATGTTTTCGCTGGGTTGGTCGGGATAGCCAGGGCACCTTCGAGTCTATGTTTTCACTGGGTTGGTCGGAACAACTTCGCTTATATATATGCATCGCTAGGTCAGTATTAAGGACAGTCATCACAGCTTCGAATCTATTCCTGCACCTGCGCCTAAAGCATAAGCAGCCTGAGGTGTAACCTAGGTTTCAGCCTTGATCTAAGTCTACACTTAACTATATATTTGTGCGCCTAAAATCTAAGCCTATGCCTAAGCATAAGCCTGGCTAAACGAAAGTCTAATCCTAAGTGTAAGCCTAACCTAACTCTAAGCTTAAATTTGAGCGAAGAGCGTTATAGAAAGCCTTTGCGTTAGGTTATGCCTAAGTCTCTGCCTAAGCCAAACGCCTGCCCATGTAAAGCAGGGGCGGAACGTTTTTCTGTAGGAATGGAAAAGACAAAGCTTAAGCTTTAGACTATTTTTGCTTGGCTTAGGCTTTAGGCTTAGGCTTAGAAATATGCTCATTCTTACGCTTAGGCTTAGGTTTAGGAGTATGCTTATAATACTGTTCCGCACCTGTTCTTTACATTGGCCCAAACGCCTACTGTAGTGACCCAAATAAGAGGGGGGACTGATATTTATTTGGCCTCTTCAGAGGGTACCCCCTTGTTATTCGGTTACGGACTTTTATTTATTTTTAACCCACGCTCCGCCGACCTTCGTTACTGATATACATCCGGTACTACAATTATCCGTTGAATTAAACGTTTATTTGTCTTGTGTCAATAGCCTGAGAGATAATACAAGGTTATACTTAGGAATGTACTTTCAAAATTTAAGTACGCTTTAAAGATTTGAACTCAAGTTATTTGGTCCTGGAGTCATTTATGTGCTACAACTAGGGTTATCTGACATTTATGGACTCTAATTAGGGTTTAGGGACTCTTTCCGCTTACGGACTCTTATTACGGATACGGACTCCAATTGATTGGGACTCAAAATGGGGACCGCCTCTTATTACCCACACCCCTCTTATTCGGGTCACTACACTAAGCCTAAACCCAGGCTCGAAACTGTTTCGTCTGTCGCTACCAACAATGCGAAAACAAAGGCTTGACGCTGTCACGACCGACCCAGCGAAAACATAACTCGAAGCTGTCCTGGCAGTTCCGATTGTCCAAGCAAAACATAAGCTCAAAGCTGTCCCAAACGACCATGCTAAATCACAGGATGCAAGCTGTCCGACCTTCCCAGCTAAAATACATCTGCAACGTGCAGGGGTGCACCGTTGCTCTCCGCCTATTGCTGTCCCGCGGGAAACCGGCACGCTTCTCAGAATAACATTGGCTGACACGAGGATATAAACTTTGATCCAATTCACCTGTGATTGCTTAAACGTTATGGACGTTCCGCATGTCAACAAATATTTTAAATATTTAAAATTCTTCTACATTTCAGATTTTGCAAATATAAGTTTTATTAAAGCTATGCAACAATTTATCTCCCAAAATGCACGAATCCTAGACGTCCACTAATACAATCGCCGCAATAAAAAGTTATTGCTAATATTTAGCTTTAACCTTTAAATATTGAACTTTATAATAATGTTCCGTCTACGATTTCATCCACAGCGTTCAATACGACTGTTAACATTTGTGCCTGTTATATTTGTTATATTTATGATACTGCATATGATTGGCAATTCCAAATCAAATAATAATAACAATAAAAATAAACCAGATTCGAGTTTCAATGTCAAACCATTTCATAGAAATAATGATGTAGTTGCGGTAAATTATCGTCGGCAACAAAAACAAATACATTCGCTACATCGACTTGAAGATATGTTGAATAACGAGCAATCGAATCAACAAAAATCGCATGATATTAATGAAATCAATAGTGATTTGATACACTTTGGTAAAGACGTTCGAGCAGATTTGGAGTCAGACAGTAATAAAGTAATGCCAGTACCACTCGGACATCAACAACAGCTGTTTTTGATGGAACTTGAACAGCAACGACAACAACAAGAGCAACAACATCAACTCGAGATACAAGAACAACAAGTGCAACAGCAACATCTACAACAATTGCAACAACAACTACAACAGCAACAGCAGCAACATCATCACGAACAACAAGCGCAGCAACAACTACAACAGCTGCAACAACAACTAGAACAAAAAATGTTGCAGCAACAAACACCAGCGGAGCAATTACTACAACTACCACAACATCATTTTCCACAACAATTACAACAAATGCAGCAACAGCAACAGCAACAGCAGCTACAACAACGACAACAGCCACAACAAACAGAACAACAAAAACAACACCGGCAACATCGGCAACAACAAAAACAACGACAACAACGACGACGACAATTTTATACAAATGCTGATGGACTGCAAATACCGAAACTACCTGAATTAAATTCTGATAGAAATCCGAGTGTTGACCAAATCGCAAAGCAGCAACAAATTGTAGACACGGCGCAACAAGCAGGGAGACTTAATGAAATTAACAATGATTCGCCACAGTACCCACAACCGTTGGACAACCAAATTCCAAGCCCGAACGAGCGAAGTGATAAAATTTTCCATAAACCTGACAAAAATGGACAAAATTTACGTCAATACGCTCACCAAGGGTCAAATATCCTTGAAATTCCTGGTATATTTCATCATCGACAAGCAGAAGTCCGTCAAGACCATGATGGCTCGTATTTAGCAGCTAAACAAAACGTGCCGCAAGTTCAAAATAACATAGCTAACACCAAACCATTGGCACAACGAGACAATATCGATAGCGAAAACGTTCTGGAAAAACAAGCTGAAAAGTTGAAACTTGAACAAAGTCTTAACGACGCCAAACATTTATGGCTCGTACAGAAGGCTAAAAATGAAGCGCTCAACGGTTACGAACAAGATCGCACCAAAGAACAACAGACAGAAGGTCAACAACCGCCAAACGAGTCTCCCATAGAAGGGGAAGAGTTGAAATTTATAGAATATCCAGAATATTCAAACACCAGGTCAGTGGGACAAGGCAATTATAGTCGCGAAAACAACAGCAACAACGCGCAAGACGAATTGCACAACACAAAAGAGGACACAATCAGCGTTGGCACCGGTACAGGTGTAGAACATGCTGAGGTTATAGACAAGCCAGTGGGTGACGTTAATATAGAAGGCGCCAGCAATGATCAGCACAGAAAATCGCGTCGTACCCCAGGACACGAACCAAAAAACCGTCACGACAGCAAAAGGTTTATACAACTGCAGCAAAATGCGAGAATATTTTCTCGGCCGCAACCTGTGCAATATCATTTTGCTGAGAATAGTAGACAAAAAAGGCTAAGAAATAGGCAAGAGGAGCCGAAACACTATCAGGAACACAAAATGCGACGCGAAGAATACGCTGAATCTCAAGATCGTCGAGTATATGATCAACGGCGAAGCAGACATAGGAGTAATCTGGACGCCGGTGACCATTACAATGCCAATATCGGGGCGGCTGAAAAGTTTCCAGTTGAGATTGGTAATAATAATATTAATAAGAACATCGTTAACAACATCATTAACGACAACAGCAACAAGAACAACAACAACAGCAGCAGCAGCAGCAGCAGCAGCAACAACAACAACAACAACAACAACAACAACAACAACAACAACAACAACAACAACAACAACAACAACAACAACAACAACAACAACAACAACAACAACAACAACTACAACAACAACATCAACAACGACAACTACAACAACAACAACAACTACAACAACGACTACAACAACAACAACAACAACATCAACAACAACTACAACAACAACGACAACGACAACAACAACAACAACAACAACAACAACAACAACAACAACAACAACAACAACAACAACAACAACAACAGCTACAACAACATAAACAACCAAAATTTCAACAGCACAGCACAAAAACTATCTAACTACGGGTTAAGAAACATAGAACATGCGCTAAATAAATCAAGAGATGTCGGAATGTTTAGCAACCAAACTGGTGAACTTCAAAAACTACCGGTTTTAACAAATCAACTGGGACAATTAGCTGCCACCATTAACGACAACTACCAAAATTACGTGATACACCATCGTAATGGCCCAACTGCTATCAGAGTACGTGTTAGAGACTGGAAAAACAACGCATCAAACAATGCTAACGACAATTTGGCTGACCATGGCAACCATCGATTTAACGAATACAACGAAAATTTCCAAAACATTGATCAAACATTAAAAAGTCTAAATAGCGAAATTAAATCAGTTGATCGCGGAGAACACAGATTCGAACAGAACGGCGAAAATGTTTGGAATTTTGATAAAAATTTAGAACCTCAAAATAACGTCGTACCACCTGGCATTCAACGACTGGGTCGACGGCGGAGGAAATCAAACGAAGAAGAACCGTCGTATTTGCCGCATCTACATTACAAATTTGATCGAGCAAAACAACAACGAGCTATGATGGCGGCTGGAGTCAATGATAACGTTGGCGAAGAACGAGAACAAATTGGCCAAAGGTCAAATAATTTAAACAACCGCCATGAAGAACAGAATACGCAACCTAACGAAGTACAAAATCAACAACATAACGTCGAAAATAATTCAGACAAATTGCGAAATGAAGTTGCTAGGACACGGAAAAATTTACAGTTGCCAAATATTCCAATTGTGGACGATACGCACAATAATGTGCAATTTATACATCAAGCACCCATCACAGTACAGGAACAAAAATCCCTCGACAGTTTTGTTAACCAACCAAATATTGGCGGCAATAATCTACAAAGGTAAGTAGATGACTGATGAACCAAATACAAGAGTAATGGACCGGGAACGTGACGGTCGCTCCAGGATTTGATGGGAAAGATTAAAACGAATATATCTGAAATAAAACACAGATTTTTGCAAGTGGAACCGACTGCAAATTGGGGGCTAAAGTTCAACCAAATACCCTAATAGTATACAACTTAAGATACAGCTAGAAGTAAACTTAGGTTAGGGGAGCCTGAGCGCATCCCAAAATATCCTTGAAATTCGATTATTCATATACACGCTAAAGAACATAAACAGAGCAACTTTTTTACAGGTATAAAAATAAGAAAACTAATTCTTGAATATAAGACAGCTATTTCCTGAAAGAAAGAAATTTATGTCTTATAAATTGGCAATAGTAATTTTTTGAATACGAGACAGTTATGTTTTAATCATTTCAGGCACAAATTTCTGAGCTATGTATGGCTACTAATGGCTGAAATACAAGATATTAAGTTCTTGAAAATCTAAGAAAGTAAATGTCTAGAAATTTCAAGATAATTTATTTTGTGTGTACTACAACCAGTGACAAATTAACCAGCTAACCGACTGCGCCAAAGAATTTTTAATTTTCCGTAGTTCTATATACTGTAGAGGTCCGAATAAGACAAAGGGAATGTTACCTATTTAGTCTCTCCAGCCGTTTCCCTCCTTGTTGTTCAATAACGCACTGTTATTTATTTTTAGCCCGTCCTCCATCGTCTTTCATTACTATTATATATCCGGTATTGCAACTACTCGTTGAATAAACGTTTATATGTCTTGTATTAAAACTTTGAGCGATAATGCAAGGATATACTTAATGTACTTTCAAAACTAGTATGCTTTAAAATTTCGAACTCAACTTTATTTGGTCCTGGAGTCATTTATGCACCACAGTTATAATCAATTAACATTTATGGACTCTAATCAGGGTTTAGGGACTCTATCCGCTTAGAGTCTCTTATTAGCGACACGGACATTACATTGATTGGGACTCAAAATAGAGAGATCCCTCTTATTACCACCGCGTATTCGGTTCACTACACTACAAAAAATCCTACGTTTAGCATTTTGGATTGTTTTGGTCTCAGCCTACCGTGTATAGAAACATTTTTTACTTCAGTAGGCTTCAAAGCTCTAGTGCCAATCACTAACCCCAATTCGTAAATCCAAAAACTTCAATGTCAACCAACACCCATCACACGTTTAAAGTTACGTGGTGAACGCATGATATCGTGGATGTTGCATTAAGTAGTTTCGGTTATAGGTAGAAATATTTTATAATTTGTGAACTTCAAATTTCTAGCCACACCATCAAGAGATTGGCTGCTCAGGACCAAGTTGCCTACGAACAACTTATTGACGAGCCAATCCACGTAAACGATCAATACGATTTAGCAAAAAGAAACGAAAATTTCAACGTTTATTATCAAGCTGAAAACTTATCACACCAGCATGAAAAACACAGCAACGACAGGCAACGACGAATGCCAAAAGCGAACAGAACTAGCAATCTAAATGAAAATGGAGAAGACCACAACACGGAAATTATCGAAGAGCAACAACGCGATCGTCAAGAAAACTTTACCAAACAGCAAAACAATGAACTGTACTATGATTACAAAATGAGAAATGAGAATGAATACAAAGAACAACAGCAAGAACAATCAGAGAAAGAATACTATGAAACACAGCTCAGTATACAATACATTCAACATGACAACAAACAACAAAAGTTTCAAGAGGCAGAGAACGTTGCAATCAGTGGTATAGAACAAGAACAAGAGGAAAATATGAAAGAGCAACATGGAACGGACGACAAGCAACAAAATGAGCAACAAACAAACGTACGGCAATTGGAGCAAATTACACTCGATGAACATTACAGATATGCATCCCAAGAAGAACAGAAAAACAATGAACAAAGTGTACAGGATTATTACAACAGCGACAACAATGGCAACAATGGAGAACTAGAATACGAGAATCAAAACGGATCAGAGTACGAACAATCGGTATCAAATCAACCACCAAAAGGCAGAGTAGAATATCCGGATAGCGACGCAAACGCTGAAGACGAAATCAACAACGATGAATTTTTTGCACAAAATGGAGAATCAGCAACAAAACCGGAAATATTTGAATGACAATATTAGTTCGGTTGGACAGCGCATGGCGGAGAGCTGTTATTAACTGTTATGTTGGACACTGCAATCGAAAGCTATAGACCTGTACAAAATTTCGCTCATGTTATAGAACAAACCTCAAGCGGCACTGTAGTCGTAGTGGAACAGGGGTACTCAGCCCTCCTTTCAAACCCTTTTTACACAATCTTCGAGTTAACCCTCTCAAGGTTGTGCCAAAGTTACAAATGGGCTCACGGAAAAGTCCAAGTTTTATAAAAATACGAAAAATTCGCGACCTAAAATTACCGGAACCTCCGGCAAAACTTCTACCAGAGTCGGAGGTCGATTTTCTGCCAAAGACAGAGGCATACCTTCGATGTTCCTTCAGAATATGGGCTGGGCACAGATTTGCGCTTCGGGACCTTTTCTATATATGGGTAAATTTTTTAATTTGTTATTAACATTTGAACTTCATGATGATTGGATAGAAAATATGTTTTTGGGATTTGTATTTTTAGCTTCATAAAAAATGAGAGTTTTAGGCTTTGAGGCCAATGTACATATAGAAAGAGCCGTAACTGTAGCATAAGCATAAGTATCCGTAATTCTAAGCCTAAGCCTAAGCATAAGAAAAGAATGAGCTTATACACCAGCGTAAGCCTAAGCGGAAAAATTCGTCTATAGGTTAAACTTACTCAAGTTATTGCAGTCCCGCAGAAAAACGTTCCACTCTTGATTTTTCAATAAGCCGGCGTTGGCCTATTCTACGTTTTAACTTACATTTATTATAAAACTTGGCCAAGAAGTTATGACTTATGTAGTTGTCACGCATAACCTGCACTCAAATTCGATTCATGCTGTTGAACAACGGCGCGTAAGCGAGACTGGGGTAACAAAGTTGTGGCTTTCCAACACAGTTGAAGGACAATAAATCTGGTAGCCCAAATCCAAGAAGTTTCTGATGGCAGTTTGGGCCAATGTTACTTTAAAGGCTGTCCCATTTTTCCCGGACAAAAATGTACCAGGAGTACCCGTCCCATTTTCCCGGGACAGCAATATTCCAAAAATATAATTGGGACAGCGGGACAGTTTACAGATGAGACAGTGGGCATATATGACAGTTAGGACAGCTGGGACAGTTGGGACCCTTGGGACAGATGGGACACTTGCGACAGATGGGACAGATGGAACAGCTGGGACAGTTGCGACACTTGGGACAGATGGGACAGTTCGGATAGATGGGACAGCTGGGACAGTTGGGACAGATGGGACAGTTGGAACATCGGACAGTTGGGACAGATGGGACACTTGGGACAGATGGGACAGTTGAAACAGATGGGACACTTGGGACAGATGGGACAGTTGGGACAGTGGGAACACTTAGGACAGATGGGACAGATATATGTGTATATGTGTACATATGTGTGTATATATGTGTATATATGTATTATATATACATATATATACATATATATACACATATGTATATGTTTATATGTATATATGTATATATTATATATACCTACGTAAATATATCTGCCTGTGCATATGTAAACAGGAGCGCATAAGTGTGCACTGCGGGTATATTTGTGTCCCAGGCAATTGGGACGGCCTTTATAGTAACATGGACCGCAGTTTGGATTTTTAGTTTCGAACAATTTTTAACATGTTAACTGGCTGTTAGTATATTACGAATCGTTTTGGAATTAAACTTGATAAATAACTATAAAATACCAACGTAGTATAAATTCAGCATTTAATTTGTTGCATCCACGATGTATTCCGGAACAAACACTTTGAAATAATATAGCAACAATTAGTGCATGGGGCCCATGTAAAGATCAGGGAGGGAACGTGTTTCTGCGGTAATGGGATAGCATAAGCTTAAGCTTGAGACTAAATTTTTTGCTTAGGCATACGTTTAGGCTTAAATTAGGTATAAGCTCATTTTTCACTTAGGCGTAGGCTTAGGCTAAGGAATATGTTGATACTACTGTTACTACCCTGTTCTGTACTTAGTTGTCCGCGCACGAATCTTTAGCTTTAACATTTACCCTTCAATGTGTCCAACACCATAAACGTTTCAAAATCCGTGCTAAGTACAATTTTGAGTTTAAAAATTTACTAAAATGAAAGACATACAGTGAAACAACATATGAAAACGAACATTAATAGCTCCGTAGCCAGAGAAAGCCCACGCCAATAACAGATCTTTACAGAACACTAAAATATATTTTGGCGCCGTCTGTAAAATTTAAAAGGATTTATAGCACAATATTGTTAAAAAATATATATCTCCATAAAATATTTTAATTCGCCTGTATAATTTAAAGCGCTTTTTGTCGATAGAAATATTGTTCAACGTATAAGACAATATGTTACTTTAAGGGGCGTAACAGTAGATTAAGCGTATTCCTAAGGCTAAGCCTAAGCGTTGCAAAAATGTGTCTCTAAGCCAAGCCTAAGCAAAAAAATTATAATCTAGAATCTAAACCTATTCTTTTATGGACCCACCAGGTACCTGGACGCCCATTAAAGTAAGTCACATGGGCCAGACTATTTATAAAAGTTAATAATTTTAGTGTGCCAGGTTAACTATGGAAATGCATACAAATTGAACAAAATCTCGACGTGCTAATCTTCATAGACAAAGTGAAGGACCAGCATTCTCAAACGTATGTAGCACTAATCATCAGTTTGCCATAAGCATTGTAGCTTTCGAACCAGTGAACGGTGTGAGGTTAGAAATGTAGCGCTCATCATTTTTTGCATTTGATTTGTTTTGCTACTATGACAATTTCAGGACTCGCAATTGCAAAATTTCGTCAGTTTGAAAACCAACCGGTCGTTATACTGGTGATAGGTGCTATGTGTATTTGAGAATAATATCTAAGAACCAATCTAAAATGTTTCATATCGATGATGAAAATGCGGCAATATACGTTGTTTGTTCACTTCCAAACACGCGTTTCGAACGCCTTTATTCAGCGTTCCAGGACCGCAACTGAACACACCGACTGATTCTTCCTGAAAATTATGTTTGAAATAGTCGAACATTACTGCTAATTACATAGCTAGAACTTAAAATTGATTTGCGTAGACTCGAGTCTCGCGTATCCCAGTCCTTTATAAGTTTACATATGGAAAATCTGTGACCTTAAACCCGTTAGTTGTTTCATTAGTACAAATAAATAGCATTCATTAATTTCAAACAAAAAATTTTGGATCTGTCGCCGAGGTTGGTTATATTGTTCGATTTCTTGCACTTGCTTGAAAATTGTATGAGATTTAATCCTCATTGGTCACTTTTTACAATCAGGCAAATGTTTTTGACTGTACGCCATTGGTTCAAACCTTGGCAACTCTACTGATTAGATAATACAACCTAAAGCGCATAACCAAGGTGCATTAACCGGATATCCATTTTCGTTTCCGGTGTAAATCGATATTCCTTTCTGTTTATTTGTTTCCGTCATTCTTTACTGACCGTTTACACTGTTTTTCGCATACCTTTTCGTGAATATTTTGAATATGTTTCAATATCAGCTCCATATTTGGTCGCCCAAAATGATTTTTTGCTCGCAAACCAGTGAACATACTTCGATTTTTGACTCGTTGAAAATGGCGTTCGCAAATATACTGTAATAGTTAAAAACGACCCATGTCTACTTTGATGGGCGAACCATTTTTCCGCAGGATTATAACAGAGTAAGCTTACGCTTTTGACTAATTTTTCTGGTTAGGCTAACGCTTAGGCTTACGCTAAGTTATACGCTTATGCTTACGGTGACGCTTGGGTTTAGGCTTAGGAATACGCTTATACCTGCTACTGTTAAGCCTCATAAAATAACATTGGCGTAAAAAATTATGATGCACACGAAATTAAAGCAGAACAAAGTTTTAACCACTTCCTGAATCGCATGTATATTTTAACCCTTTATCACATGAATATTTTCTATTTCACCTGAGACCTACTTTTATACTAGGATTCGAACTCCAGTGACTGGAATGGGAGGCGTATACCATCACCACTCAGCTATAGGAGTTTGACGCTCGAGTCCGAGGGGGCTCTCACGTCTTGTGGTGATTTAGTACTATGTATGCGTGTTACAATTGTTAAACGCTCTGCGATATATCTTATTTAACGTATATACACTGCGCTGAGTTGCCTATGGGCAACTCAATGCGAGAAGGGGTTAAATTTCATCTGAGATCCAATTTCAAGCTAACAATTGTATATTCACCGTACGCTAAGATGATATGCGGTTACCATCGCCGGTCTACAATGAGACCTTGACGCTGCGGTATCAGAGGGATCTCGCGTCTTGTGGCAGTTCGAACTGCACATTATGGTTGTGGGCATTTTGTGCTGCGGATACGCGTAATAATTGTTAAGCACCATGCGCTTCATATTATTTAGTGTGCGCACTAACTGTAGTGACCCGAATATGAGGTGGAAACCAGTATTTTTTGCCCCTGAAGAGGGAACTCCCTTGAATTTAGTTCCAGTTATTTGGACCACACACTTTTACCTTAGCCAGCCGTCTTCTATGGTTTAAGTTCATAACTTTAGGAATATATTTAAGAATCTAGTTTGCTGGCACGACCGCAGCAACTAATCAGGCCCAAGAAGCATTTCTACGATCTCATTAAGGTAGTTCACGTTTATGGTCAAATTAGCAAATTCGCATCTAATCTTTTGTATTAACTCAAATATTAATAAAATAGACCCATATTGATTCTCGGAAACAAAATTTTGACCCCGGACTCTTATTACCTTCCCGTCCTATTGAGTTCACTACAATAGTACAAAGTTGCTGATAGCAAGCTATACATAAAAAGAGTTAAATTAAACTTTTGTAAAGTAGTTGAAATATCCGCAACACCAATGATAATCTCATAAACAAAAAAAATCAGCTAAAAACAGCGAAAACTTTACCAGCATTGTTGTTCTGAGATCAAATTTGTGAAAAAATTGTGTAATGAATATATGAATTTCTAATATTCCGCCGGTGTCCATATTTTCAACGTTCCGCAATACATTAATGAACCATTCGAAATTTTTGTGCGTCGGACATACCCATAGAAAATAAACCTGGAAAACAAAAAAACAACATATAAACTTTAGCAAAACCACCTGTTACGCTTTAAACGAAAAGCTAAGTTTCAGCGTCGGATTAAAACAGTGCAGTTGAAATTAGCTCGTCAAAATCTATAAAAGCAGGTACTAATTATTAATTTTATAAAATAAAATATTGCGTGAATTTACTTATATATTTATATATACATATATATATATTTATATATGATAGAAAAATATATTTTTTCTGTAAAGCCCTGTTTCTATTCAAGATTTAATAAAAAGATTTTGAAAAAGTTCAAAGGTTGCTTTTGATGATTACAGTTAACTATGAATGCGAAGCAGTCAAACAAAAATTCTGCATGAGGTGCCGCAAATAGTTAGAGTCGTACACCCACTACAAGACATTGGAGACGCCCAATTTTAAACGACTACCTTTGGCAAAACAAAGGGGGGGTCAGGCCGTTTAACTGCAAGCACAGTTGTAATGCGGCTCAACAAACACTATATTTAAATAATTTCGTATTAAGAGCGAATCAAAATTTATAGATTTCTCAAAAACAATCACCCACCTTTCGACAAGCGATTTGTGTATAGGCTTTCGGCCGCGTTGCTGCGTCGACTAAATCGAGTAAAATCGACGCGTACGGTGTTATACCGATGCCGCCTCCAATAAGTACTGCCGTTTTGTAGTTGAACCAGTCTTGGTTGCCGCCACCAAATGGGCCGATCATATGAAGCTGAAATTTAACCAATATTCATTTAATCATAAGCTAAAATTTAACCCTAACCTCGAAGCTATAATCATAAGCGTATGGCTACGCTGTACTCAGAGTGAGGAGCAAAATGAAAATGCTTAACGGTCCTGTTCAACATCTGTTATATGCCTGGGCGGAAGCTGGGTAGAATTGTTAAGCTTGAGTCTAAGCCTAAGGGTGGGACTATATTTTAGAAGACGTCCTGTGCCGACTGTCACCGTTTGGCGCCGGCGCGTCACCGTGTGTTATCATACGCTAGTTACTCACGTACGATACGGTATGGTGACAGACGGCGAAGGACGGCAACACACGGCGCATGATGGTGACAGACGACGCAGAACGTCATCAAAAGCATAGCAACACCTTTAGACTTAGACTCCCCTAAGCTAAAAGCTAAACTTTTAAAGTGTTCCTGAAACATAAGACAGCATCTTTAACGCGCTAGTAACTCAAAATACAACTTTTAATGTGCATTAAACATAAAATATCTTAGATTTCATGTGTCACAGAACTTTAACTCTACTCACACGTGCAAGCTTTTGCAGCAATAACTTTCACCAAATTGCACGCGCCGGTTTGGTCACAACACAAAGCAGATTTGAAGTTCTTGCAGTTGCAAATTATTCGCTGGAATTCATGCTATTTAATTTAATTCGCACCTTTGAGCGCAGTTGCAAGTCGC
The DNA here is from genome assembly GCA_030248215.1 of Enoplolaimus lenunculus. NCBI lineage: Eukaryota > Metazoa > Nematoda > Enoplea > Enoplida > Thoracostomopsidae > Enoplolaimus > Enoplolaimus lenunculus. The sequence goes on from JASANG010002455.1 coordinate 14,164, forward strand.
TTGAATTTTTTGCACCTACATTTTGATTGGTCAATCGGAATGTTTCTTTGAAAATTCTTACAGCTGCAAGTATTTCGTGCAAGTTGCACCTGCGAGTTGTTGCTGCAAAAACTTGCGCTTGTGAGTGGGGCTTTAGCTTTCGATTTTAACACTTAAGACCAAAATCTGTCAATGCACAAACGCAAAACCGTCATATGCTTAAAGGACAATTCAAGTTAACACTTGCAAACTGTGCCAACGTAGCTGTTTCAAGCCTTAAAACGCACACAAACCCAGTTAGAATATTATGTTGGGGGGTAAGCAAGTAGGATCCAGCGGAGAAGTACAAAATACAGCAGCTGCTACAGATGCAATCTCACTAAGACATTATTCTGCTTTTGCGTTCGGCCTCTAACCCCTTTACAATAATGCGCCGTTCACAATACTTTTTGAGTGGCAATCACTAATTTGTACAGGTGTTGTAAAAACCCTACGTACGATGTTGAAATAGTGCACTCTTTAACCCGAACCTTTATCATCACAATTTTCTTACGTCGTGGGTTCGATCCCCACCGCATCCGCAGCAAAATTTTCCTGAAGGGCTCTATATGGTGGTACTGGTTAACTTAGAATTTGTTTGTTAAACTCACCTTATCAACGCGTGTGTCACAATGGACATAATGTATACATTGTTTCACACGGTGGTAAGGTGGAATAGATGATGGTACACGAACAATTGTAAAATTATACACTCGTTGTCCGAACACTTATACAAATCTGTGGCTGTGCGTCTCAAAAGTTATTGTGAACGGCGTATTAGTTCCATGAAACTGCAAACCTACCATCGGATATATAGCGCCATGTTGTTGAGCGTCATATATAGTTTTTCTAAGTTTCCACGTCCACGGTCCTTGTGCTTTGATGTAGAGTTCTATGAATGAATCTTGTGGCGGTGACGCAATACTGAACGCGTGCCATTCATTAAACCGACACGCGAACGCTGGACACGCGATTTGAACCCATTGACCCGAACGAAACATAAAATTGCGGGGGCGTTTGAATTTAACACACGTGACATCTAAAATAGTTCAAAGTTTTACAATGATGCTAATAAAGGTGGAGCTGACGTGTTGTCTATCCCTAAGTCAATGATACTTTGCATCCACAAAATTTCTTAATGGATGTTTTGAGATTAAAAATGAACGAAGAATTCAAAAGTATACGTAAAAATTGTTAGCAGAGTGCAAACGGAATTCCGGTTCCGGTAGGGAAATATAGTATTTTTCACTATCCGGTTCCGATAATAATCCGGTATTTTTACACTGGAATTTTCCGGTATTTTCGGTGTTGGAAAATTGTCATTCAAAAATTTAAGAGAAATTAGCATATCATTCAAACTTATTTTTCTAAAATTGTCTGAGCGTGTATTGCCAAAATTTTCAATTTGTGCCATACTCCATAATTAATCATACGTTTCCGCCTACTGCATTTGTTTCAGAATTTTGGCATTATAATCGCTGTGTTTAAACCAGTAAAACCGGTAAATAACGTTAAAATGACTTTTTCGGTAACAAGTATTTTTGTTTTCGAGTTCTGGTACTGTTTTAACATTCCGGTTCCGGTATTTTACAATTCCGGTTGCACCCTACCTGCTACTAATTAGAATCTATACATTGTTGTTTTATTTCAGCAAATGTTTGTGCAGTAATGATGAATACATCGGCAGATTAATCCACCAATACAACTCAAGATAAATATGCACAGGAGTTGCATCCGGGTGGTTGTATTCAGGTTATTGTGGGTATGTTCAACAAAATACTCCGAGTCCGATTATTTGGTTATAAATGTTGCAACTCTAATATGCACACTGTGCACAACGCAAATCTTCTGATAATCAAAAATTATTTTCCGAAATTTAACACAATTATGACTTAAAACAGACAGCAGACATAAGTCTTAAATTCCAGATTTTATTTCTGAAAATTTTCAAAACTTTTGGTTTGAAATTATTCAGACTTGAAAGTGTAAAATTTGAGACGTTGTTACATAAACGATTAGTACGAATTGTCGGTATATGTGCACGTAAGTGTATGTAAAGCAAATGTTGCCATGCCTGTGCACATATACCGGTATAAGAAGTTGTTGCAATGACCGCGTAGTGTAGTGGTAGCATGCTTGGCTCGAGCGCAAGAGTGCCGAGGTTCGATTCTCGGTGTGGTCATTAACTTTGGCAAAACTTCAAACAGGGGTCGTGCAGACCGTATAGTACCAACACGAATATTTCTTAAATGTAAAACGGATATGTCAGAAATATGAGACAAATGTGTTTGAAATAAAAGTCTTATTTTGTATTTTGTTGGTGGAAAATTGAACAAAGTAAATGAGACTCGAAATTTTAAAAGATTTTTGCGTGCAGAAGCATTAACAGTTTGCCGACCTCTTGCTAATACAAAGAGTTATAGTTTTTGCTGAGATAGCGTACGCACTGGCGGATCCATGGGGGGCCACCCCGGCCGTGGCCCACCCCCCAACAGCATCTCGACAAAAATTATATAGCAATTTTGTGACAATAGTTCGTGGTTTGTGTGTGGGTCAATAGTAAGTTTATTACCTGTGAAATTTTGCCCCCCCATTTTGAGATCCTGGATCCGCCACTGAGCGCACGGCCTTCAAAAATCCCAAATTTCTCAGTATCTCTCACTGTATAACATACCTGATACTAGCAAATCGGCAGAAATAATTTCGAGCTTTTTGAAATGTTGCCGCGCTTGTATAATTTTGTCAACAATAAACACCATCAACGGCAGTAAAAAGAAACACCAGAAGCTTGGTTTCTAAAATAAAATAGCATACAAATCGTACGACGTTGAAACTTTTGACGCTAGCAACGTCATCAACTAATATTTTAAGAACCGCATTCGTAAAACTAAACGTTAGCTAATACGATAAATACAGGAAATTAAACCCCGATTGCTAATGTAAATTGAAGTAAACCTTTTGCTTGCAAACACCGTGGAAATGTCATCATATAGCGGCATCCAGAAGTAACTCTGTTCGAAGTCCCGTTAAAGTTTTTTAAATAATAAGCAAAGCTTCAATGCCCAGTCATCATAGCATGGTTTTTATTCGTATCGTACACAAAATCAAGGGCGGACGATGCATGCATTAAAGAAGAGTATATAACTCATCCAGCGCGCGTTGCATTTTCGTCCGATCCCCCTTCCTCACTTTTGGGGGTGTGAGACATGCTTGTCCGTTATATGCACATGCAATATAATGCTGTGTGCTAAATGTATCTGACCGGCAGTATACGGTCGACATATACTCGACGATAAAAGTAGTTGGAGAGGCAGACTATGTAGTGCGTGGCGAAGTGGTAGAGCGCTTGCCTTGAAATCCTAAGGCCGTTTGTTCGTTCCCCACTATCTTTTTCTGCTCTCAAGCTGCTTAGTTAAAAGGTCTGAAGTTTCGGTTCCTATCTGCACTGACAGGGGTGACAATATCATCGAACGAAAGCGTGGCATATATATATGGTTAGAAATATATACACGCAATGGCGGATCCATGGGGGCCACCCCGGCCGTGGCCCCCACGAACAGCATCTCGACAAAAATTATATAGAGTGTCAATTGCTGTTCTACGCTGTTTATTTCTCTGTTTTATACACAATAGTATAACCAGCTTATAATAAGCTCCGTCTTATTCCCCCTCTTATTTGGGACACTACAGTACGGGTCAAAAATAAGTTTATTACCTGTGAAATTTTGCCCCCCCCCCATTTTGAGATCCTGGACCCGCCACTGTATACACGAAGCAACTAAAAGCATATGAAACAGTTTGTTTAACACTCAAAGAAAACAGAATCAGTAAATTTCACATCTCCCCCAGAGTGGGGTTGGACGAACAATGCAACGCGTTCTGTGTACATTTCATTGTGTCGAGCATGTTCCCAGCTGCGTACTCATCTGTAGGACACTGGCCAATTTTGCTGTAATTAAACTATTTAAAGTATATTAATAATTTAAATAAAAAACATACATCAAGCAATTTGGGCAACCCATGAACAATAGTCAAAATGTATATGACGACGTGCAAAAAATGCGTCAATCGAAACATATGATACGCGTTATTTACCACAGACGGCACTGCGAAGACGTACATGATCGATAGTACTACGACTAGAAGTATACCGGTAATTCCGGTCACGGTGCCGAAAAACCAATACGTAATTGATGGTTGAAAATCAGAGCTGGAATACACTCAAAATAATATTTCTGATATTTAAGAAAAAAATTCTTACATTTAAGAAATATAATTAGCAAGATGCACTTGAAAAGTATTTCTGTTATAACAGAAAAGTTTTCAAAAAAGATTTGAAATAAGACTGAAAATAAACGTTTTCCAGTTATTTTAAGAAAAATTGTCTTAAATATCAGATAAACTTTTCAGGTTTGAAACAGAAAAAACTTTTCTGAATAAATTCAGAAATACTTTTTGTGTGTAGTTTTAAATTTTTCAGAAAAGGATACTGTTTTTGCCAAACTAAATGTTACATTAAAAACGCTGTTTGAGCATTTTGATTGCTAGTGACTTAATATTTGTCAAGTCACGGTGAAAAAAAGCAGTATAAATATATATGTCGCAGGTCAAGCCGTAATTGAGCCGAATTCCGAATTGGGCTAGTTATGCGCACAATTGTGACTTTTGGGAGTTTGAAAACCTATTATTGCCTGATGATAGTTGCTATGCACAGTTGAGAGCAGTAGCCCTGATACTAAATTGTTCGCAATGTAATAACGCTTGACTTTAGATAACCTCTGCCTCGACTACTAAGACGACTTAGTGAAAGTAGTGGGTCAGTTATTTGAACAAAAGCAAGCTGCATACCTGAATACGGCTTCTTGAAACAAGCATCGTAATCCTTCTTGTGACTGCGTCGATATGTGATAGAAATTGATTACATGGCCAACAGTGTGTGCAGCTGAAATAAACTTCAAAATTATTAATATTAATGTTTCGATTGAATCATTCATTTTTGTTTAAATACCATTCCTGGCTACGGTTGTGGTTATAAAATGCGAACTAACCAGAAAATATTAAAGCTGTAACAGCGACAATTTTATGAAACGTCAACGCTGCGTCCAGCGGCACCAAGCGGTTGACCCAAGTATCACGAAGTAGTGTGATCACAGTTCGGCATACGGTAAGCAACAGAATACTGTACGAAAACGAAATCGCAGCTGCAGATCCGCGGGTGATTGCAATTCCAAGGCCCATAACTCGTCGCAGATCCCGATGCTCGCTCATTTGACTGTAGTCTGAAATTGTAATTGTTATAGATATATCTCTGGGTGGCATACGAGGCAGGGGTAGTATCAAAAAACTATACACGCGCGATGGTGTAGCCAAAGGAAACCTTAGGGGTAAATGTCTTTAGTTTTTTGTCATTTTTGTTCAGGGCGACCTTTTCAGCTGTAATACAAGAACCTATTTCAAAATTCTTCAAAATCCTGACTACGCCTATGTATACACGATGTTGAAACGTACCAAAAAAACTGCAGAACGGATAACAAAAATCGGGTTTTTTTCAGTCTAGTCAAAGCCTAAGGGTGGTCATAAAACATATTCAACTAAGCACAATGTCCTGTTATGGAATCCGATCGACGGATTGCCGAGGGACGAAATGTCGTGATACCCATCAATAAAACTTACGCCAAAATTTCCACATAAACAACGATAGCGTTAGAGCGAAATAGATGGTTAGGCAAGCGACTTCTTGACGATAATCTTCAAGGTACGACGTTATCTGGTTAATAAAGCGAACCATTGCTGATTTTGGCAACCGAGCAGGCACAGAGAAACTGTTCAAGCTTTCACGCCTAGAAAATATTCATTTAAATTCCTGGAAAATGTTTCCTAGCATAAAACTACGTGTTACCTACAGTCAGCCCAAATTAACTATACGGGCTTGCATACAAAGCCTAAGCCTACCGTAATCATTCAAACGTAATATACATGAAAAGTTCCCAGCTAAGCTGTATGCTTCCAGTGCCGGAGCAAGCTAGGATGGGTGCTCCCAAAATTACGCGGTGGGGGGGCGCCTTGCAAAGATCAAAGTATTTTTCAAATTTTTTTGCTCAAAATTTTGTTAGGGTGGGGCCCCTATTTGGGAAGGGGTCCCCCAAATAGGGAGTATGTAGGGAAATGGCCGCTCTGGCCCGGCATGTTTCTCAAAATGTAAACAAAATATACAAAACACTTCAAATTGCAAAGCTTGCGCACTCGTCATTTTGCCGTATACTCACTCAGATACAGAATTACAATAATGCTGGCATCGGCCTTTGAAATGAAGTCCCAATGGTTTGTTGTTATCTTTAATATCGCTGAGAATGCATTCAAAATCTTTTAACGTTAAATAATCACAGTCACGCGCAACACCAGACGACTCAAGAATTGAATGCATTAAATTGTCTTCTTGGCGTTCAGTTAAACTTGTACCGGCCACATTGAATATTGATCTGAAATTAAAGTTTAAGCTGAGTGAGTAAAAACGTCGACGACTCTAAAACGCTGAGGATTCTACGACAGTTTGTCCCTAGACAACATGTCGCCCAGCAGTGCCTTAAAGTTATGGGGCGTTCCAGCTTTATTATAAACATTGTCTACGTGAATATTTGTTCAATGCTTCTATCCTTAAACGGTGCCCGAAATACGTATGTTGGGTGTTCCAGCTTTAATAATATAGATATATTGAGCAGATTCTGAACATAATCAAAATGTAAACGTGTGTGTCTTAACGTCTAAGTGTAACTAAGTGTTAATTCATAGCGTAAATATAAGCCTAGAGCTTGCGGAAAACGCCTAAACTTTTCGGGTATGACCTGTTCTATTAAATTGGTACATGATTGTGCCGCTGTTGCCTGTGCATCCTTGCCATCTAAGAATTGTAGACCTAAAAACCACAACTTTGGTAATAAATATTTCAACACAACACTGCCACGTACTTGACAAGATCACAGAATTCTGACTTATTGACGCGTCCAGAGCCACTTGTATCACACATATTGTAAATGATTCTAAGTTTGTCTTCAAGTTTACCTAAAACTACGAAAAGCAGCACAATTTATTGGCCTGGAAATGCGGACGCCATCAATTTTACAAAGTCAAACGTTCTGCACCCGGCGGATTTTGCATTGAGGAGCGTACCGTTTTTTTCGCGGGACTACAATACAGTAAGCGTACGCTTGTAGAGACTCAGGCATGTCCAAATCAAAAAGTATCACTACCGTGCAATGATATACGTGGCCCGTGGCTCGCCTAACCCTCTATACGACGCTCCTGGCGACAACTACTCCACAAACCAAACCAGAAACCTAATCAATTCTGAAACGAACAATAACTAAATAATATGGTCACAATTGATTTACCCTTCGAAAATAGCAAGACCATATCTAAAAATTCTTGAAACGAAATTTTATCAGGATCCCGCCTGGCGACCGCGGCAAACATTCGATCAACAAACAAATCGTTTTCAGACATTCCTAGCCCTTCAGCAAATTCGGTTTTTGTTAATGACATAGCTAATACTGAAGCTTCAGTGCGTTGATGTTCGTCTGGTAAATGCATATACGCGGCACAGTCATTGCCAACGTTGTCTTGCATTAAGCTGACATGAAACGCCTGCAATTTGAAATATAACTGAAAATGGTGTCAAAAATTTAGAAATTGCTCATTTTTTAAGTCTACGATTCGACAAAAAATTTCAGCTGATATATGAAACAGTTTCATCATAGTCTCTAAAAGCTTAAACCAACTCGATTTAAGCTTAACCTAATCTAGCAATATTAAGCTAACATTCTAGATTACCTAAACTAAGTATGAGGTTACGCTTAAACTCATTTGAAATCTGGCATATTTTTAGTTTAGTTTAGGCTTAATGAATTCTAAAAATTGCAAAGTTTCTAAGTAGCACTTTTATCTTAAACCAAAAAAATATGTTTAGTTTAACCGCGCCCTAAACTTCACAACTCTGTTAGTTTAAACTAAACTTAAAAATCTAGTTTAGCTGGTTCCTCCAGCCATCTAAGTTATACTTAAACTCGTATTCAAACTTAGTAAAGCTATAATTGAAGTTTAAGTTTTTAGTTGGTATGAAGGTGTATGCTAACAAACTTTAACTAAGGGATGCTTGAAGAGTTCTGATTCGCAGTGAAACGTCGCATGTTGAAACCTATGCAAATCCAGTGAAGCGATTAGTGTGTGAGAGCAACGAAATGACAAAATATTCCAAAATTTTCCAAGGAGTAATTAGCAGTCCTTGCGTGTAATCAGTAAATATTTAAGTTTCACAAATGCAGGCTAACAATACGATTGAGGGTTGATGTTGAGCTAATAACAGTTAGGGCCAATGTTACTTTTAGAGAATAACAGTAGATTAAACGTATTCCTAAGCCTAAGCCTAAGCGTTGCAAAAGCGCCTTCCTAAGCCTAAGCCTTGCAAAAGCGTCTTCCTAAGCCTAAGCCCATGCCTATGCCAATGTTACTTTTAGGGCCGTAACAGTAGGTAAAGCGTATTCCTAAGCCTAAGCGTTGCAAAAGCGTATTCCTAAGCCTAAGCGTTGCAAAAGCGTATTCCTAAGCCCAAGCCTAAGCCTCAGCCTAAGGCTAAGCAAAAAATATAGTCTAGATTGAAAGCCTACTCTTTTACAGACCCTCAAGAAACCGGAACAGCCCTAAAAGTAACATGGGCCACAGTTAGGATTAGTTTCAGAATATTAAAACTGCTTCTTCACTGAATTTGTAGTTATTTTTCCCACGATTAAGCTCTTTATGTAAAACCTAATTCTACCGTCTCTAAGTGCGTTTATTCTGCCAAGCGAACACAAACCTTCGCATAAGCTTCTCGAAAGAAATGTTCAAGTTTCTTTTGACGTTTTTCACGAGTTTCTGCCGATGCTAATATCGCTTCAGTTGCAACACGAACAATACGCATGTTTTTGTCAAGCCGTTCAAGACAATTTCGAAGCTTGCTTAGAAATTTCTCTAACAACGCAGTGCCGTCAAACCGAAGTACCTATAAGCAGCAGAAGATAAATAAACTAAACAAAATTGTAGTAAGCTAAGCCTAAATTTGCCTAAGCTTGCCTAAACCTGGGAAGAAATCGAAAAATTCTACAAGGGTCGGCTCACTGGCGGATCTAGAAATTACCAACACAGGCGTGCAAGATATAGTAGTACTAGTGAAAAAATCGCTAACGAAGCGAACGAGAAGTTGAGCGCCATTTCAGCGTTAAACCTTAATACACAATCTTGGGTTAGATTCCTGTTGAAGAGACCTAAGCCGAGGTATTCCGACTTAGATCCACCAGTGTAAGTGTAATTAAAATTTTGAGGCGAGCATACAAACGGAGTATATATAGGGGATATTTAGCCCCTGAATTAATTTAGTGCCTTCGTTTGGCAAAAACATATTCGATCGTTGCGATCGCGTAAAATTTCTGTATTTAATTTTAGCATTACTAAATGAAATATATCAACTGGGCAATTCGGTGCGGATACCTAAAGTCAATCTAAAATCCGTTTGCGACAAATGTCACGCTGCGATTCAAATTTCTGGACCATGTATAACGGAGACCGGAAACAGTAGTATAAGCATATTCCTAAACCTACTGTGAACAGTTAGCAAAAAACAGTGTAAAGCATAAGCGCAGTCCTGCAACAAAAAACGGCCCGGGCTTTAAGTATCATTTTCCATAACCTTAATAGAATCCGTGTGCCTTCGGTGCCGCTAATCACATATTACTGCTCCTGAATGAGCAATATAAATCAACACGCACACAAAAGCCCACATCAGCTAATATTTCCACACTTCATTTTAGCCGTAAAAACCAATTTAAAATTTTAAAACGCATACCATATCGTACTCATTAGGCAACATCAACAACAGTGTCGGTTGAAATTGTTTTCCGTGCTCTTTGCTCACAGTCACCAACAACGTTTCGATATTTTTCAACGACACCGATCGAATCAACCCGCCACGACGCTTTTCCAGTCGAATTGTGCAATCGTTTGCAAACAAATGAAGCGTAACAAGCCGAGAGTAATTGCTATGCAGCCATTCGATGACTGAAATATTTGCGTAACATTTATTCAGCCCAGCATGGAACCATTTCGACCCCCTCTAGAAAGTTTTCAACCTTGTTTGTAAGTCATTGAAAACCCTTGTGCGCCCCTCGTGAAATAATTTTAGCCCCCACAGCAAGGTGAGCCGGCTTCGGGCCTGAACTTTAGGTTAAATTTTAAGTCAGATTGCAAAATTTAACGTTAAAACTAAACACTAAAAATGACGCATAGCTCAATCTAAACTTGCCGATGGGTCCGTAACGAAAAGTTGAGTTGGCCAAAGAAAGCTCACAACCCCTTTCTCAATTTCGGTCGTCTACAAAACATTCAACCAAGCTTGTAAATTATGTGAAACTCTCAGAATGCCTTCTAAATTTTCTTGGAATCCCTTAGCATGTCGAGCTGGCCAGTGGCCTGGTCGCCAAACTAATCAATAATCCTCTAAGCTCGTATTATTAATTTCAAGCTTCTAAGCATAACTGTATAAACGTTGATTAAATCACCCGATATACAGATGCAAAGTCATTAATATTTTTTCCATATTCAACCTGTAAACTTACATAAGTCCGTTTTCTGAACTACAATTCAAATCGAGCTAAGTTTAAGTTCGACCTATGCCTAAAATTTTGGCGCGTATTCTCAAATGTACGTAGCACGTTGACGATAGATCTTGCAACTTTCGAATCAATGAATGCTGGGGCTCAATTTTCAGTACATTTTTTGCATTTGATATGGCGTACACTTGTATAAATTTTGAGTCTAGCAACTGTAACAGTTTGCGAGTTTGAAAACGTATTACTAACTGATAATAGTCGCTATACACATTTGATAATATGGGCCCAAGTTTAGTCAAGCTTATTGATGAAAATGATCAAAACCAACAAACCAGTCAATGACATTTTCCTATCCGGAGTACTGGCGGCGTCTTTGGAATCGGGTCCTTTATCGTCGTCTTTGCTTGAAATCAACGCTGGGACAAACCCGTTGCTAACGATGGTAAATATTGACGCTCGCGGAGACGGCACACGAGAATTCACCTGCGATGAACTGTTCGACCCAGCGTTTTTGTCCGGGAACCACAGAGATGGGTCCCGGCATTGACGTTGCCTTCCGCGGATCATGTAGTAGCCGAAACCAGCACAAGCTAGAAAACAAATGTGCAGGCAAATGCCAGGCGATTAAACTTGCAAACAGCGGCGCAGCAACGGATCCAACAACACGGCAGCGTACAAGCGATCAGAGTATTAGTGGAAGAAGCCAAACGCAATTTTGGCATTAAACCATAACACATAGTTTTAGTTTCGAAAATCTGAGCGGGACCAGAAGCTGATATGCGCAGTTGAAAATACGTCCACTTAGGTTTCATCACACGGCTAATTTAAACCTCAAATCACTAATGTTTATAGAATCGCAGTTGAAATGAACATAGTAGAAAAACCAAAAAAGTACCAAAATGCCTTAAAAATTTCGAAAAAATGGCTGCGTTTAATTCGTTAACATGAAGAATAACGCACACTTACGGAAAATCTAAAGCCCTATCCACACGTCGAAGTTTTGCAGCAAAAACTTGCATGTGCAACTTGCACGCGCAAGTTTTGTCACTAACACGAGTAACTTGCACGCGCAAATTTGGTCACAAAACAGCTTTGAAGTTCTTGCAGCTACCAATTGTTCACTGCAATTTATGCCATTTAATTTAATTCACACATGTGAATGCAGTTGCAAGTCGCTTGAATTTCTTACACCTGCAGTTTGATTGATCAATCGGAATGTTCCATTGAAAATAATTTGCAACTGCAAGTATTTCGTGCAAGTTGCAGCTGCGAGTTCTTGCTGCAAAAACTTGCACGTGTGAATGGGGCTTAATAAAAAATTTTGCTTACGAGAGCCGAAACAAAATTCCGTTTCTCTATAGTCAACCTGCTTATCTAGCAGCATTCTTAAAAGCACCCATGACGTTTCGGCATCACAAACGAGTATGCTTACCCTTGCTTACTTTATAAAATTTACAATTAATACTGCTACCGTTTCTGGCTAAAGAAATCTAAGTAAAACTGAATGCCAGTCACGCCCGTAGCCAGAGGGAGACCAGGGGGCGCTCAGCCTCCCCTAGAAGAATTTTGGCATCCATAGAAAATTCACAATCTTGCTCGGAAGTCATCGAAACCCTCGAATACCCCTCGTGAAAACTTTTAGCCCCCCTTCCTAGCAAGGTCCGCTAGCAACTGGCCTGGTGCCAGTACTTTTACGAAACTTTTTGCAACAGTTGATGTTTGTCGGCGTTGGAGAATACCCATTTGAAGACCCTAATTTTGAATTGTTTCATTAACCGGCTTCCTGTGCACCCGCTTACCAATCGGTATTATACCAAGAACGATGCAGGTCAAAATAAAGCTGATTTCGTTGCCTTGAAAATGATCGTAACGCATAAACGGTATACACGATTCCAGTACAGCAGAGCTGAGTTGATATGGCTGTTGGCATGGGTCATCTGTAAACAATTTATTCAGATTCACACCTGTAACCAATGGCCCGGATTCTCAAATGTGCGTAGCACCTATAACAAGTTTGCGATAGGTCATGTAACTTTTAAACCAGTGGTCGCTGAGGCCTAAGATTGAAACAGATTTTTCGCTTATGATTTGCTCTACTCCTGTACCAATTTTGAGTTCAACAACTGCATAGTTAAGTTACTGAGTTTGAAAACCAGTTACTAACTGATGATCGTTGCTATACACATTTGAGAATATGGGTCCCGGAACTATAAGGGCTAAGGAGTCCTAAAGGAACAGACTAAATAAACCATTGTGAAAAATTCTTTGAAAGAACCTACCGGGTGCGGTAGTAGATATGGATCATCCGGAAACAAAGTAATGAAATTCAACTCAGAAACCCTGAGATTTCTAATACTGTAAACAAAAATGATCTAATGACCGGGCAAAAAAGTTTAAAACGGAAAAAAATTTTTAAATGCAGTAACGGAAGCTTCAATTGGTGTGGTGACTATTTTTTTAAGTATAACCAATGAGTTCGGGACACTGCTGAAATTTACTATTAAGCCAATTTGAAACGGCTGTTATTATCAAATAATAGTACCTAGAGAATGTATCATAGAGTGTGACAACGCTAAGCATGCAGCACCTGTCAACTCGACATCGTATCACGCGAAGCGAAGTTTTTTCTTACCCCCATCCATCGAGGAGGGTATACCGTTTAAACAACCCTATATTACGTTACATTCGAAACGCAGTGTTGAATCCGTTGATGCAAACATGGTATATAATATATGGCGTAATTGTATGCAACTGAAGGTGTAGGATCGTTATTACCCCCCAATCAAGGGAGTAGGGGTCGCACCCATACAAATCCGCTTGATACAGCAGAGTTGATGTGTATAGATGGGAAAGTGTCATACTCTTCGCCATCATATGACGTTCAGAGTAATTCTGTTATGTTTACCTAGCATATTAACTTAATCCGTATAAAAAATGCATAACGTTTTTTAATTCAGTATCTTAATCGGGCCCGTAGCCAAGGGAGGCAGGGGACCTTCAGTTATCACAGAAAAATTTTGGCCTCCCCTCTAAAAAATTTTCAACCTTGCTTGTAAGTCATCGAAAATCCTTTATATGCCCCCCCTGAAAAATGGTTAGTCCCCTCTGGTAAACTGACCTTTCTGCTGGCCTGACATTAACAACCGTATTATTTGAATTATTAAAAATCAGACACGATTTATAAACATACTTTGCTTCCAAAAGAACACGTCTTTTTGTATATGTTCTGGTTCAATTTCAGTCGTTGCTAGTATAATATCGTAGAGCCTAATCTTCTTGATTTCTTTAATTTCCGCTTCGGTGAACAGTCTGAAAACAGTTACATTTTCATATTATTTTTTAAACTATCACTAAGAGAGGCGAAGGCGCTGTAATTGTCGTGCAAACCGTCCATCGCCGTCCGTCACCAAGTGGTATGGTAAGTGAATAATTCACATACTATACCACTAGGTGACTTACAGTAACCGATGGCGCCGCACAACAAACGTATAGTGACGGATGATGCCTGCACTCAAAATAATATTTCTGACATTTAAGAAAAAATTTCTTACATTTAAGAAATATAATTAGCAAGGTGCACTTGAAAAGCATTTCAGTTATAACAGAAAAGATTTCAGAAAAGTTCTGAAATAAAGTCTGAAAATAAACGTTATCCAGTTATATTTAGAAAAATTGTCTTAAATATCAGGAAAACTGTCCAGATTTGACACAGAAATTTAACTTTTCTGAACAAATTCAGAAATACTTTTTTTGTGTGTGGCGTCATCAAAAGTATAGCGCCATCTTAATTTTTGTTTTAGTCAAATATCAGTACATAGTTATTCGAAACATTCGAAAAATACAACGCTAACCTGCTAATATTGGAGCTAATCAGTCCACAAACTTGACCGATTTCGATAAATTAACAATTTCAGTAAACTATTTATTTCGCAAATACAACATAAACAAACAACCAGAAAACCTTTTTCTCTAATTGCACTCCAAATTACCTGTTCTTCAAGTTACACAAGGCACCTATCTTAACTACACACCCAAAATTTTAGAATATCAAAATTACGCAGGCGTGTACAAAATATGGAAATTTCTCGGAATATCCAGTTTTTAAATTACGAAAATCAACTAAAAGTTGCAATTTCGGACAATAGTCAAGCTATTATTTTTCAACAGAAAATGTTCAAATTTCGTCAGTATTCATAAAGCAAAAATTGTCATAATTGTACTGAATTTATGTTCCCATTTTAAGTTGTGGACATAAATCACATTTGCACTGGGTTTTTCTAACTGGCCGACGGCCATTGAATCCAGCGATGCAATGTTTTGCTCACTTGTTATCTTGATTCTCAAACCAAAATCGGTCTGCGTCGCGTAAATGTTCAAATTGTTGCTTGATTATTTTCGTAAACAATTCACCAGGTCCGCTTCCGGTCGCTTCTAGCATTCCGCCGACGTACAGATCCAAATTCGATATTTTGCCGTACAGATGGCGTAGTTTTTCGTAGACCTAAAATTAATTTATTTAATCGTCATTTGGAATTTGAAAAAATTTGAAATTACATAGCTAGCTCTTGAATTTTATCGGTGATGAATCCATCATTTTGTGACTTTAAACCCTATGGCCATAGTATATGATAGTGAAAACAATCTCGCGACCGTAGCGATCGATAAGCTAAACGCAAATCTTAGGTACGTTACTACAAAATTTTGCGTTTGTGTTAATCCAGAGAGATATACGGTCCTTATTGCAGAGACAAGGATTAAATATCCCATTGGATAAGCTTTTTTCCAAACGATATAAAACAACTGCGGTCACTGAAAATTTCTAAGCCAGGCGGATGATGTACGTTTTAAACCCAAATTTGGCATTTTGTGTTCATTTCAAAGTAACTGGTTACGCAAGGCCGTAATTCTGATAAATCATTGGGCGACTGGCCGATGTAAAGATCAGGACTGAAACGATTTTCTGCGTGAGTGCAATAGAGTTAGCTTAAGCGTTAAACTAATTTATGAGTAGGCTTAGGCCTAAGCTAAATTTCTACGCTTAGGCGTAAGCGTAGTCTTACGCGTAAGCTCAGGTTTAGGAATATGCTTGTACTACTGTTACAGCCTTTTCTATAAATTGACCGAGTGTTTGAAACACACCTCGAAAATATACAAGATAGGCTTAAAATCCTTCAATTAAAATATTAAGCCTACGTGTCTGCAAACCTGTAAAACAAATAAACCCTGCCAAAGAAAAAGTAGTTGGAAATGAATGATTGACAGAATCCCTTAGACTTACATGATGCCTTCGAACATAATCGGTCGGATTGATTTCGGACCAGTTTCGTGGAGGCAAATGAAACGCTTCACGAACAGCGTTATAGTTCGGCAGTCCGTTATCGCGTCCGCGCATTATTGTTAACGCCGGCAAATCACGTCGCGAAAAATGCATCGGTCCAAACAGAAAGTCTGAAAAATATTTAAGTCTATTGCCCGTATTCTCAAATGCGTATACACTGCAAAAAATGGCCAGTCAAATTGACTCTCTACGAAATAGGCTCTACGGGATTACACAAAATGAATCAAATTCGACTCCGCCAGAGTCAAATTTGACTCACTGAGCCGCATGTTTGACTCTGGCGGAATCGAATTTGACTCTGTTTGCGTAGTCCCGTAGAGCTTATTTCGGAGAAAGTCAATCTGACTCACCATTTTTTGCAGTGTAGCAACTATTATCACTTAATAACAGGTTTTCAAACTCACTAACTATTGCAGCTGCTAAACGGAAAATTAGGACTTGAGTGCAGCAAATCATAAGCGAAAAATGTGCTGAATTTTGAGTTTCAGCATTCACTGGTTGGAAAGTGTCAAGACCTATCAGCTGGTGATAACTGCTACAAATATTTGAGAATACGGGCCTAGATTCTAAATTTAGTGCACGTATTCTTAAACATGGGTGGCACGTATTACCAGTTGGTGATAGGTCATGTAGTGCGCAACTCATCTCATGAAGAATTTCAAAATTTGTCCCGTTTGTTTATATTTGGCTGGTGCTACTTGTGTGTGTGTGCCAGTTTGTCTTCCGTAGCTGCGGCAGTCTGCTTGTTTGAAAAACTGTTATTAGCTGTTGATAGGCGCTATGCACTTTTGAAAATATGAGCGTCAAATTGTAAGACAAAGACCGAGTCTAGAGGTCAAGAACTGATTCTTGACATAATTCTGAGTATATATACCTGAGAACAACAAATTGGAGTCGGCAAAGACTCAGTAATGTTCTGATGCAAAAATGCGGGCTGATTTTGATAGTTTGTAACGAAATTTCTGCATGATTGGAACTTATTGCTAAAGAGCCGAAAATTTTGTTAATTTATCACTAATATTTTGATTGTAAACGAATTGAAAAGACAAACAAAGTAAATTATATAATATCGAAACAGCATACACGGTTTGGTAAAATGTAAAATAATTTAGTTTACCTCGTAAATCAGGAACGACAATAGCATCATCTGCTTCGGCGATTTGAGACGCCATACCCAAAACAACGTTATCCATGGTAAACTGATTGATAACATCCTAAAAATATACCTAAAGGAATGTTTACGTAAGTCCCTACCTCACAATTTTTCCAACTCAAAAGACACACATAAACCATACAGTAACAATTGCGCTTTATAACTTTATCCGTAGCCCCACCCTCATCGGAAATTTCTAAATCCGCCGGTGTACGCACTACATTATCTAAATCTTGTATCGCTTAAAGGTATTCCGAAGCTTACCTGTGCATTAAACCACGTATTGCATAATCGAAGCGCAGGAAATCCGCCAACGTTTTGCACATAACTGCAAGATCCATTCCTAAAACAATAGCGAAAATTAAGATTCCAATTTATCAGAAAACTAAACATATAACTTTATAACTTCAAAATTGTTTTCATTGGCAAGTTTCAAATATTTGGCTTTTTCCAATTGTTTCACAAGCTATCAACTCAGCAAAGCGTTCATACTTTATAAACCCCGAGTGTTTACTTTACCAATCAATGTATAGAACAGGGCCGTAACAGTGGCATACATAATTATACTCCTAACCCAAAATCTAAGCGTAAAAATGAGCTTATAGCTAAAAGATTTGTCTAAACTTTAAGCGCACTCTATTGAAACTCACAAAAACGATCCGCCCCCGATCTTTACATGGGCCGTTTTTACCTTAAGAACATTCCTGGCGGAACAAGAGTATGCGGATATCGGAATGCAGCTGCCGCAAAAATATGGCTGATCCCAGGCGGCATATCAGGATTGTAGCCTTTATAGTCGGCGACTTTGGTGTTTAGTAACGCTGGCAAGAATTCGTACATGATAATGTTCTGAAAAACAAATAATGAATGAATTAAATGTTAATTTGAAAAAAAACTGATATATAAACTTTTGAATCATTTTTTATAAACAAACACTAATTTTTTTATATGCGGGCAAGCAATGATGTTAGGGCTACAGAGCGTACTGCATCGTAGGGATCATACGACAATAATGGATACAGAAAACCTGCCCGGCACCCACCGTACGTTAAGCTGACACATTAGTCGAATTGTGTGGTACAAGCCATAATTCAAACTGATTGCGCTGGTTCAGATATCAAAACGAAAACGACATATATTCGTAATTTTTTACAATTAAAGTTTTAAAATAACCTCATGAACTCCAACAGATGCTTTTTTATCGTGCTGTGCTTTCTACGATTTTTATGAGTTTAAACTACGCTATTAATACTTAACGTCAGAGTAAAATATACAAAGTTTAATTCGATTTAATTACACTAAATTAAGTCGTAAAATTGCATTTATGACATGAGTTAAATAAAAAAACTACTCTCTAAAAACTTAAACTTAAATTATAGCTTAACTCAACTTGAATATTAGTTTAAGTAAAACTTAAATTGCTGGACGGCTAACTAAACTAGAATTTTAAGTTTTACTTAAACTAGCATATTTTTAAGTGTAACACGATTTTAAGTAAACTTATTTTTGGTTTAAGTAACAAATCCAACTCTCAGAAATTGTGTGTATCTGAGAGTTCACTAAGTTAAGTTTAAACTAAAAATACGTAAGATTTTAAACTAGTTTAAGAGTAAACCAACCTGTTAGTTCAGTTAATCTAGAAACTTAGTTTAATACTGCTGGATTAGCTTAAGCTTAAAACAAGTCAGTATAAGCTTTTAGAGTACTAGTCTAACTCTGGTTTTTTAAAATTGCAGTACGCTTGAAACAAGGCCGATGTAAATTTGAGTAAGGCCCATCGTGCCGGCCCACGAAGCAACGATAAGATTCGCAGAGACCCTTCAGTGAGCCTGAAGAGACACTACTTGAAAAGTTTGGGGAGCTCTAAGAATGGTGTGGCAGGCTGAATTTTTCTCCGGGCTAATTTTTCCCACGGGAAAATTGGGCCGACAGCCTAAATCCCCTCAGTCCAATTTTCTCTCGGACCCGTTTACATATTGGTGATATAATTAATTACGAAATTGTTAATAGCGTCGATGTTACTTAAATGATGCGTGATTGGGCAATATCTTAAATCTAATAAATCTCCTGCAGAATGGCCCAAGTTGTCCCCATCTAGTGCTAAAATTAATAAACGTCGCATCTGATCTCGGGCTACTCGTTTAGAAATGGATAAAGACAAATCAATGAAGCTATTTAAAGGACTCTGCTTTACAAGATAGCTCTTTTCGTTTGTTTTTATACACCAATTGGGATTTCAGTGTAAACGTGTAGTTTATATTATTTCAAGCAAACTTCTGATTAAACCCAGAGCAGTATTTCAGTCCAAGCAGTGCGTACAACATTCTGGTGAAAATTCTATACGCGGTGAACCAGTTGGCAACTAATTATGCCAGCAATATGTAAAGCTATAGGTACAAAAACAGGGACATAAATAAGAATGGAGCCAAAAAAATACTAAATTGGTATTCAACTGAGGCAGGGCAGGAAGAATGGGCAGCCTGTGGGGATTTGAGCTAAACCGACTTTTGCAGGGGACGGTTGGAATTCGATCCGAGGTCAAAAACTGCAGGCGAAATTTTCCGGAGAAAACTTCAGCCGGCCTCAATTATCCGGATGGAAATTTCGGCCATGGAAAAATTACGCCTATCTCACCGGTACACTACATATCGAACCTTTTCCGCTCTGTCCCCAAGGTATGTGCTATTTGCTGAGGTCATGTTCGCGATAAAAATAAGCCCAATTTTTATTTTAGTTAAAAACCGCGCGCAGTTACAGATTCGATGCTTTTAGAACATCTGACAGTATTGAAATATTCAGAAATTGTGAGCCAATCTCATTGAGGCCTACTAGAAGGCGAGGCGCCCCTAGGGTGGGCTAAAAATTTTTCAGGAGGGGCATACAAGGGTTTTCGTTGACTTACAAGCAAGGATGAAAATTTTCCAAGGGGGGAGGGTAAAATTTTTCCATAGGGGTCTGTGGCTACGGGCTCGCGTTGAGTACAGGTCTTTCTAAAATACCTGCAATGAAGCAATCACAAACTGCCTTGCGCGTTCGAATATTCTATAATCGTTCCAGTTCCGATGCAACCGTTGTACTCGTCTCGCTTGAACGTTATGCCATCGAAAGAACATTAAACCGAAACTGAGTAGCGCAGGATTTTCATTAATTCTTGGATCGCCGAGTACTGGAAACAATACAAATAGCACCGTAATTCTTGTAAAAAAACTAATCCGAGTGATTTAAGAGTGCAACTTCGTAGCCCTGGTAAACGCTTGTTTACTTCAATCGTATGCCTCTGTTAAAATTGTTCTCTTCACCAAACATGTTGCGCTTGGCTACAGGCCTCGAAAGGAATGGTATTTTACAAATACGCCCCTGCGTTAAATATATTCCAATAACAACTGGTAAAAATAAAAACTGGTAATAAGAAAAATTGAAATCCGTTCGCCGAAGCATACAACTTTGTTAATATTGAAAACTTTTCAAAGCCGTAAAAGAAAAGATGAATTAAAAGATTTATTGATAAAATTTAAGTCTCATAGTTGTCTTTCGAACAATACAACTCTTGTAATAAAATGCTTGAATTTGAATAAATGTAGTTAACCGTAGGGGCGTATAGAAGGGTTACAAAAAGATAGATAGAGGGTACATATCTCTTTTCAAAAACTCACGAGCCAACAAGACTTTTAACATTTGGATTCTAAAGAGAATAAATTTTTCTTTTAATGCAACTTTCACATTTTCATGCGTGCACCAGGTCACTTTTGAGAGAGCGTGAGAGAGACACTGAAGCTTTCCTGGCTTTAGTGTACAGCGCACTGAAGAATTTGGCTTACAGCGCATTGAAGCTTTTTGGCTTTAGTGTTTAGCACACTATCCCGTCCAAAGTCACCTGGTGTACGCATGATATTGCGGAACTTGCTTAAATGAGGCTATGCACACACAAACTGAAATACCAATTGAAATACAGGCTACGCCGCTTATTATTATCATCAGAGCTTAGTGGTCCTGTGTAAAGGCTTACAAAATAGCCTTTCAGGATCCATCAGTTTGTGAACATGAGGCGGTGACGGGTTCAAAAACGGCAGACGCTCTGAGTTCAACGGCGGGTAGCTGGCCATTGCCCCTTCACGAAGTGTTCCGTTTTGAAATGACCGTAGCGAATGGACCCACGGCTCCGATGTGCTGTAAATGAAGCTGCCATCAATCCAACTAGTCTTTTGGTTTATCTGAAATAAAGAAGATTTCAGTTAAAATTTAAAATGAATTGTTTTTTAAACGGCGGGAGGAACTATAATACAGGATACAGGCCAATACGTAACAGCAAAATAAGTACGCTTGGGTGGAAAGTTATATTTAGTATAGAATTAGGCTTAAATTTGGCATTGCACTTTAATGTGAGGGTAAGACTACGCCTTTGCCTACTTGTAGAAGTAAGAGTTTAGTATTTTGAAACAGAACGATAGCTTACATGAATATAATCCTGTGTGATGTATCTTGAGTTTCACTAATTTGTTATGCGGACCGCTCTCTTTTATTATACATTATATAATGGTCATCTCTTATTCATGGACAAATTATGAGCTCAAAAGAACAAATTCGCAGCACACAATGGCAAATTTTAGCATCAATAATTTAAAACTGCTGTTATATGTACGGATCCATAGCCAGAAGGGGTTAGGGGAAAGCAGCCGCCCTGGAAAAACTTTGGCTCTGCTAGAAAATTTTCAACCTTGCTTGTACGTCATCGTAATCACTTGTATGGCTCTCTTGAAATTTTTTAGCCCTACTCCACCACAAGAAATGGTGAGCTGGATACAAGCCTGTTAACATAGTTTACCTGTTCCCTTGGTCGGTTGAATGCTTTCCCGGTGCTTTTGTCATATTTTGCCCGAAAAAATGGCATCATCGTTTGCCCGGTGCATTCTTTGTCGAATACGGTATCGCACATTTCAACAGGTATTTTGTACATTTCTATCGGACACGACGGTTCTGACGATTGCATAATTTCGTACGCAACAACTTGACCTGGAAAAATGAATTTGATACTGAGTAGTTTCATCTAATGTACAGATGATAGAACTGTACCGTAAATGTCGTATAAACATATTCCTATGCCTATCCTAAGACTAAACCTAAACCTAAGCGTAAAAATGAGGTTATACCTAAGCCTTAGCCAAAGCAAAAAATAGTCTGAAGCTTAAGCTTTACTCTATTGCCGTCTCGCAGAAAAACGTTACACCGTTGATATTCACATGAGCCGCAGTTTCAAAGAACAATTTCTCAGCTCGATTCACATGTGCAAGTTTGCAGTTGCCACTTTTTATGGCATTTCTTAACACAGAATAACTTTAGCAGTCATTCGGAAAGTCTTAATATAAGGCAAAAAATTGTTTTGAAAATTATTTTTCTATTTTTAATACGCGATGCAGTCCGTGGGATCTTTTCAGATCAGCCACATCATTTACATGGATGTTCAATTCTTAGTTGGTAGTAATAAGATTTCAAACAAGCGAACTGCAAAACCTACGGATCTCAACTCAACCTAAAGCAGGTAGGACAAATAATTCTGGTTCAAATATGTCAAATCCTACCGTCATCTAATAAATAGCTGTCGCATACAACCAGGATGAGACAAGATATCCAGTTTCAGCTCCGACTCTGGCAAAAAATTGACATCCTGTTCCGGATCCGGTATTATAAGTTGTCGGATATTTATTGGTGAAAAGTATGCCATAGCACCGTATTCATGCCCGTAGACAGCTTACCTTGCTAAGGGGTTGAACATTTTTCAGAAGGGGCATATATACAAGGGCTTTTAGTGACTTACAAGCAAGGTTGAAATCTTTCTAAAGAGGAAATTATCCAGGGGGCTGAGCCCACATGGTACCCCTCTGGCTATGGGTTCGCCGTATTACAGTGTTATTTTTAACCAAAATTGCATATATATTACAGTGACTTTTGTTTTAGACGACATAACCAACCATGTATTATGTTATGGAACGTGGTTAATACGAAAACTGTTAAACTCTTGTGGAAACAAAATTGTACACCTTTTTACTGGAAATATGCATTTACTATCCCGAACCAGTAGCCGGCTCCGGCCGGATATTTTACTATCCCGTTACAGCTCCGATATTTGTTAGTATCCGGTCACACCATGCTGCATACGTTTCAGATTATGGGCCGCTGATACTTACTGAAAAACGCTAACATTGCGGTCAAATTGCGCTGATTGTGTCTGCCGTCGCCGCCTTTGAAAACGAGATCAGAAATGATTCGCGCTGATGGCAAATGAACCGAATCGTCCATCATGTAAACGCCATCCGTATACGCACTGACCACTTTTCGATGTAATTGGCTTCCTAGGGAAAAATGCGCGAGAAATTACAAGTTACTAGAGCAGCAGCGTGAGAACATTAGAGCTATTAATGCAGGAGCGTGAGAAAATTACACCTATTACTGCATGAGCGTGAGAAAATTACACCTATTACTGCATGAGCGTGAGAAAATTACAGCTATTTGTGGCTGCGTACCACTCCAGGGACCATAAGAATGGCTCGAGTAAGGTTCTTTGAGAAGAGACATTGTCTTGTACACTTTCCACACATATAAGGTTAAGGTTTGAGCAAAAGTTCAGACTCAAGTTAAAGCTTGCGCTACACGTTTTGGCTATTGCAATGCCGTCACGGCGCCATCCGGCACCGTACTGAAACGCACGACAAGCATGGCGCCATCGTAAAACTTAGATTATTCGTCGACACAGCTTTAGTGGCCTAGGTTTTGGTAAGCCTTTCCGAAACTTAACCTTAAGCCAAAGCTTGTGAGGGGAAGTGACAAAGGAAGTAAACAAGAACCAAAACAAACCGCACATTAAACCTAAGCTTAAGCCTGTGAGAGGAAGTTAGCAGGAACCAAAACAAAACACTCATTAAACGTAAGTTTAACCCCTAAGCCTGTGGGAGGAAGTAAACAAGAAACGAAACAAAACACACATTAAACCTTAGCTTAAACCTACGATTGTGGGAGGAAGTAAACAAGAGCCAAAACAAAACACATTTAACCTTAGCTTAAACGTAAGCCAGTGGGAGGAAGGAAACAAGAACCAAAAGGAAACGCACATTAAACCTAAGCTTAAACATAAGCCTGCTGCAGGATGTAAACAATAGCCAATAAGCACATAATATACCGAAGTTTAAGCCTGTGGGAGAAAGTAAACAATAGCCAAAAAGCACAAGTTAAACCAATGTTTAAGCCTGTGGAAGGAAATAAAAGCAAGAACCAAAACAAAACACACATTAAACACCTAAACTTATACGTGGAAAGAAGCAAACAAGAGCCAAAACACATATATTTCCTGATTATTGACCTCTAGAATTTTCTGAAGAAACGATAAAAGTAGACAATAACAGCGTTTAGAAAAACATGGCATAAATCCTACATTCGGAAAACATTTTCTTGCTTAGTTTAAGTTCGCTCGCATAGATTTTTTATATGACGTTACACCGTCGTGAAACGTAATCTTGGGGACGTCCCTGATTACAAAAATACTTTCAATGAAGACATTTAATTTCAGCTGTTAACTCCGATACTATTGAACTTCACAACTTGTGCCGAAAACCTTTGAGTGGATTTTAAATTTAAAAAGTTACGAAGATTTTTTGAATATATCAATACTTTATAACCCGTTGTCAGAGGTAAATAAACATTCCTGAAACTTACCGACCGCTCCCCAGTCCGGATGCCCTAAATTGTTGTACCAGCCGTCGTAGCGTTGACTTTCTGGGAATTGGCCTAAAGTTGAAGCAGAAACTAAACATTTCAAAATACACTGTAAAAGCTTAAATATTAGAAATTTTACAAATGTAAACACTATTTTTCAGCTGCAATATTGCCGCAGATAAATATTGTATAACTAAAATAAAGATGTGGTTTGAAAAAAACTTCATTGCTCAAAATTAAGAAAATCATAAGATCAAAAGTTTTCTCAACAATTCCGGCCTGTCGGTGTATGTGCACGGTAAGTGTATGTAAAGCATAGATTGCCATACATGTGCACAAATACCGGAATATAAAATTGCTACAATAGACCACAAGGCGTAGTGGTAGCATGATTCACTCGAGTGCAACAGAGTCGAGGTTCAATTCTTGGGGTTGATTTTAACTTTGGACAATGCTTCGAACACGAATCGTGCAGACCGGGGGTTGTTCCAACAAGTCCCAATCGTTAGCTAAATTAAACCGGCGTGTTTCCTAGTTTTAGGTACTTGGTGTTTTGCTCTGTTTACTGCAAAAATCGAGCATTAATTTGGCTATTAAGCCAAAATATGGTTATAAACCAGTCCAGCTGAGATCGGAATAAGGATTAATTGCAACGCGGGCTGTAGTAAGTTTACGCTCTTGTCAAGCGCCATGGATCCGAGATTCCATTCCCTGCGTGGTCTTAACTTTCGGCACATCTTCCGAAAGGAGGTCATCCTTCCCTACTATACAGTTTTGATACAAAGTGGAAACTTACCAACAATTGCAACTAGGCATTCAGCAAGAAGAATCACAGATAGAACGTCCATCATTTTAATACGTTTGGTGATTTATAAATTTTGAATCAAACAAGACTTGAAAGTTGCGAATCTGAATGCGATAACATGGTTATTTTCAAGGTTATAGCAGCGATAAGCAATAACGAGGTATTTATTTACTCTTCGGTCATAATATAATTGTAATAAGTAATTTAAAATAAGTAATCAGTAAAGTTTCTTTTTAATACTTTACGCTATTCAGTCCCTAAACTGTACTTAGAAATAAAATTGATATATACTTTAATTTAAAGTTGCTGTAAAATTTTAAAACACAAAAACCTGTCCTAAACTTCCGGCCAATGTTCAGTCCACTACTGTCAACAGTTGAAGAACTTTAATCGCTAACAATGAAGATATATACTACCCAATTTAACCCTTCGCCACTTGAAGTAGACTAGCAACCCTGCGCTTAACATATATATTTATATATTTATATATTTATATATTAGTTGCCCCAGGGCTAGGATGTGTACCAGGGCTGTCTCCTGGGTTAGAACCAAGGCTACAAGCGGATCGATCCAGAGGTGGGAAGCGGTGGAAGCCTACG
This sequence comes from Enoplolaimus lenunculus, assembly GCA_030248215.1. Classification (NCBI taxonomy): domain Eukaryota; kingdom Metazoa; phylum Nematoda; class Enoplea; order Enoplida; family Thoracostomopsidae; genus Enoplolaimus; species Enoplolaimus lenunculus. The sequence goes on from JASANG010002455.1 coordinate 40,418, forward strand.
CCCCCGGTAGGATTTTTTGTGATAAAATGGTAAGGTTCTTCCTATCTTACAATTTTCCTCCTCAAAAAATTGTTTGTAAAAATACAATTTTTACCCTCAAAATTTTATTTTGTGATAAAACCTTACAAACATCAAAATGACCTACGATATATGTAATACGTATATGATGCTAACAGTGGGAAAATAATCAATTTATATATGGTTTAATGTGTATAGCGAGTAAACCGGGGGAAATGTGTAATACGGTGTACATGTCTTGTGATTGTCATATTTTTGACAGGAGACCTGAACATGATAAGATTGTTTTTATGCCAGTCAATTAAGTTTTCAGTACACATGCAAGAAGCCAGAGTTTCAATGCCAGATCGAAATTGAATCGCAACACTAAGAGGCAATGCTAAAATTAGATAAACTTGAATTAGATCAAATGCATTTTTATAACAATAAAGTATTTTAATTCCACATTGCATGTTATTGTTAACAAAGATCGACTATCTTAAATTTTCAAGGACTTACCTCTTTAAATTATTATTATTATTGTTATTATTATTATTATTATTATTATTATTATTATTATTATTATTATCTGTCTGTGAAATAATGAGATAAATTGAAGAAATAATGGATTTCGCAATTTCACTCAAAACTATACTGAGCAAAGTGGTGAAAGTGGTTTTTACAAAAAATTTTCAAGAAATTTTTATATTAATTTTCACATATTAACACTTTTGGAGATCGTAGTTTACTATTTTCGTCAACAAACGTTAGTATATTTCCACACTGGAATATAAAATGGGAAAACTTGAATATTGTTTGCTTTTTAACATTTCGTTAGATTACTTGGCCTTAATAGCCTTGGCCAATGTATAGAACGGGGCCGTAACAACGGCATAAGCATTTTCCTTAGCCTAATCCTAAAGCGTAAGCATAAGCTTATCACTAAGCCTAAATAAACATTGCTCTAAAGCTTAAGCTTAAGCCCCTGATCTTTTACATAAACCGATTACTTTATGCTCACTAAGAAACCTTTGTCATTTTTTGTGAAGCGTCGTCAATTATTTTTTGAATCATTCGGTCCGGGTCCGTTTGAGGTCAGGGCCCCGAACCAACAGCGTTAGTAGCCTCCATGACGATCCGCCTCTGGCAGTAATAGTAAGCCTGATCATACTTATGCGTATATAATCCTAAACCTCAGCGTTGGCCAAAAAAATTAAGGGGGGCATATGCGAAAAACTTCGTATAAAATTTTCATCCGGGGTCAAAATTTATTCATTGCCAGTCGAAATCTATTGGGATATTAATGACACAAGTTATCTTTCGATGTTACTATATCTTCACCTTTTAGCTGGTCAAAATCTACTTTTTCGGCACTGTTCGTTAACATTTTCCTCAGTTTTTACCAATTAAATATTACGTTTAATGTTAGTGCCAAACTGATACTACGTACGCTTATGCCTCTTACAATTAAATGTAACGAGCTTAAATGAAGGAAATGTCGAAAGTGTCATAACCTCAGGTTAACACTCGAAAATGTTTAAAAAACTTTTCCAGTGCTATCCTGATGTTTTGGCGTTTTCTGTTACAGCTCGTGACATTTTATTGTGGAAAAAGTCATAAACGAATGCAATGATAATCTCACAAAATTAACAGTCAAATTTTGTAATTAATAAATATTTTACGAATATGAAACAGCAAAAACCGACAATTTTTGACGTCTCACAATAAAATACCAAACGCAACTGAAAAGCAAATTTTTAAAAATGAAAATAATGTAAGAGTTTGAAAATAATAGATGCAAAAACGTCAAAAAATAACGCTGTATATTCGAAACGTGAGGTTACATCTCTTCAATATCTTAAAAAAATTGATAGAAAAGTTATAACACTGCTCATGCTGATCGCGTACCATTAAAGTTGCATAAAACTGTCGCATCTGTACCTTGTTGCAGACTGCAGTGTTTTTTATTTACGAAATAATTACATAGCTAGTAAAATGAGCAAGAAATTTGGTGATTTAATTTTGAAATTACATAGAATTTGCACAACTTAACGAATCGTGTGAAATAGAAAACTCAGACTGATCCTGTATTTTACTTGCAGGGGCATTTATTTTAATCCTATCGCCAAAAATCGTAGAGGGTAAACTTTTGCAGCCTGCGTTTCGCAGATAACCGATAGAAAGCTCAGACTGATCCCCTTTTTGAGACTTTTAATCTTGTTTTATTTTGTCCTATTTTTCTACAACTAATTATTTTGTTATTTTTTAATATAAAGTGGAGCCGTTCACTGTAGGTTGAACTGATATTTGTCAGGTACACTGGCGGATCCAAGTTTATGCCATCCAGGCTTAGACCCCTCCGTCAGAGATCAACACGAAACTTTTTTGTTAAGATTGCCACCTACGGTTGGGCCGGATTTCTCGAGTGTTTTCGCTGTTATATATTAGCGCGGTCTGCTCAGTTAAACACTGGTAGTATTGAATCGTTAATAGCAATTTGGCAAATTAAATTTAAACTTCAATATTTTGGCCCCCAACAATTCTGAATCCTCCATTTGCCTGTATATATGTGTATATATATTCGCCACTAAGTGACAATACAAGCAATTTAGCTGCATTGAAATGAAATTTTTCAAATTTTAAATTTAGTAACGTAGAAAAAACAACCACACTGTCTGTTTCTTTAAAAGTTGCTTTTTGGTAAGAGAAATTGAGACAGAAAAAATACTATCTCCAGTGTACATAAGTGTATGTATACAGAATGTATATATACTTAAAGTAAGTATAATTTTAATAATAAATATAAAACAACGTTAGTTATATTTGACAAACTTTTAATATAAAAAATAAATCAATGACAAATGAAAACGAAACACACTGGCTTAAACTCACAGGGAACACAATTTAGCATTTGACTTTCGAGTAGATTGAGGTCCCGAATTTAGTAAAGAAAACATCGTTGAATGTAGCGATAGAAAAGCCAAACGGAATTTTAGTAACACAAAAGTAAACTTTCGTGAAACAGCGATCTTATCTTTTGTTGATAAATAATTTTCTGTCTGACTCGGGTATACCTACCGCACCCGAGCCCTTTCCTTGTGATGTGCTCAAATACACAATTAGAAACACCAATTGAAAGTTTTTCACATTTTTCCGAAAAAAAACTAGTGAAATGTCGAAATTAAAAATGCTGCGGTTTTGAGGCATTTTCTCGGCAAAATTCGCGGATGACATTTCGTAGACAAAAATGGTATGATTCGGACGTTTAGCGGCCTCAATTATTAACCGATGATAGGTGATATAGCTATTTGATGATTACACTCGTTGAGAACGGTTGTATGTCAGTAATTTTACTAGTTCTGACACTTGAAGCGTTCAATTTCAGCTAAGTAAATGTATCGCCGGCTAACAGTGCATTGATCGAAACATTTTCGATTTGTAAGTCGAGGGATAACAGTTAATTGAGAAGCTATCACTTTAAGTACTCGTTTCATCTTTGTATAAACAGTCATTTGAGCTTTCTCCGTGGTAATTTAATTAAAAATTAACAATTTTAGTCCGTTTTTGTTAACTCCTTAGCCGGAAATTATCAAAATAATTAAACTAAGAATACAGAAACACATAATGTCGCGAAACAATGTCGCGTTGACACTTTTCTGCTGTGAATTTCATGAAAGAAGCTTAAAGTGTTTTGTCACCAATCGAAATTTGTAAGCTTATACCGCGCACTCAGTAAGCGTTCAATAAAAGTTGGCGTGTTGTTAAAGCATGAAAATTGGCTGTGTAACAACAAGCTCACTTCAAACTCAAAAATTTCAAAACACAATAAGTATATAATTTCTCATCGAGAAATTTTGGATCTATTTCTGCAAAAAATTATGTTCGAACTTGACTTTAGATAACTTGAACAATTTGCACGGCACCAAGCTTTGCAACATTGGATCAACCGAGAGATTAGACGAGTGTTATTGTATTCCAACTACTACTATTTTTAGATCCAGTTGAGGTCTTAAAGTTAGGTTTCCTCAACCGACAGTTTCGTGGATGCTAGAACTTGTTTGAATTTATCAATTTTGCAATATAAAGGCAAATTTGAAAAAACTGGCTGCTCCGGTCTTGTTGAATACACAGGAGTAATTAAATATGATAGGAAATTTGAAAAAAATGCAGCTAAACAAATTTCCTATCATATTTCATTACTTCTGTGCATTCAACAAGACCGGAGCAGCCAGCTCCGTTAGCCCTCATTTGCGTGCCCCACCTCAAACAGGGCCCCATCCTAACAAGATTTTAAGCAAAATATTTAAAAACTATTTTCCCCACCATCAAGCGGCCCCACCCAAAAATAATTTTGAGGGAAGCCAACCCTAGCCTGCTCCGGCACTGGTATTTATATCTGCGAAAACTCCACACCTAGTTTGACGGCTAACCTAGTTACAAGAGATTAGCATTAAAAGATCGCATTAAATAAAATTGTATTTTAGAAATTTTTTGTTAATACGTATTATGTACTAAAGTAAAGCAATAATGTGCTACAGAAGGTTACTGAAACTTCCAAACAATGAAAACTAAGCTCGAGAAGTTATCTGTATACATAATTGTAAAGTTAAACCTGAGGCTAAGCATAAACCAAAATTAAGATCTAGAATGGCTTGAGCTAAAGCGAACGCTAACTTAAAACGTGTTATGTGGCCAATCCAGAGCTGCACGCTGCCCGCGGGTACCCGCGTGAAACGCGGATACTGGCAAGAAAATTTTGACGCGAGTATACCCGCGGATATAGAATTTCAAAGCGCCGGTAAAAATTTGTGATTCTTTACCTGCTTAAAATTTTCAAAAAAAAACAATAAACAACGGTTTAAAGTGCATAACTAGTATTCCTCATAAATAAAACAGTTTGGTAAGATTATGGTTTTGGCTAAATTAGGTCCATGCACGCGGGAATACTTATCAGATACAGTTAAACAGAAATTTTTGGAATACAGCGTATCATATAGCATTTGGAGACATTCTTCACTGTTTCTATCAAGGTGATAGTTTTCTTTGGCTTGGAACAATGTTCTCCAGTTTTCTGAATGAAATCATAAGACAAACTGCGACGAAATCATAAAGAAATGAGTGATTATACGACCTTAACTACAATGATTTTTGTACAGAAAAGAAGTTTTGATTCATTGATCATGATCACCCATCGGTAAACAACCTAGTTTTACCGGTGGCAGGTGTAATATGCAATATTATCCGGTGTTACATTTTTACTGAATTATTTGTTTTCAACGTTACCAACAGAGTTTTTGTAACGTGAACCGAGTGACTAACATCTATACGCTTTAAATGGCACAATTGTATTAAACACAGATAAAAAATAATGGCGAGTAAAAGCGGAGTGGGTAAAGGAATTTTGCGCGGGTATACCTGCTGGTAAAAAATAAAATTTCAGCGGGAAAGCGCAGCGCGGGTTACAAAATCTTTACCCACTTACATCTCTAAGCCAATCATAATATATATGTAAATATATATGTATATACATATTATGTATATATCTTACATAGGCTTAATATTATGCTAAGGTATACGCTTAGGACACTGTCAGGCGACAAATTGTAGATTCAAAAATTAAGCTAAATTAGAGTCTAAACTAATAGAATTGCTCAACTGATTCTAAAATTTGCAATCGCATGGAAAGATAAGCACTTCTCATCTTGAAAAATTCAAACTCAGAAACAACATACGCATGAAAACAACACAAAACCAACAGCAGTGCTTTATGCAAAATTTATATAGAAATATATACACATTTTTTCGCAATTACAAAATGCAGTATAGCGTTTGATACTGCAAGAAATTAGGGCAAACTTTGGAGTTGCGTTACACACATATTTAATAAAACTTTCAAAGTGTACGTTTTAAGTATATTACGAGTGTATCAAATGGAAACCACGGCTCGCATTAGAATTGCAGTTTCATATTGCATTTAGGCACAATTTGGTGTTTACAGAAAATGACATTAACAAAGCTGAAATTTTTTAGACCATTTTCGAGTATATACAACGATTATATTAATATTTAATTAGAAATCAGTAAAGGAAAAACGAGCTATATACAGTATAAACACAACCTTTTCAACAAGTCGGCTAAGAAACGAAAATTGGAAATGTTTTTACGTTTACCGATCCATAAATCACGGATCACAGAGAATTTCCATGGCACGGACGGCGAGGGACACATCTGAATTGAGCATAGCTATTAGGCGTTCACGTTTATGCAGCGAGAACTTGCAGATGCAACATATATACGTGCCAATTTATTCAAAAGCCCCCAAAACTAACAACTGTTTAAGCGGCAGATGTGAAATTTTTGCGGGCAAAAATTTGCTCGTGAAAATTAGTTTGTGAATAGAGTTTAAAGGTAAAATAGTAGTTGTTATACAAAAGAGAAAAAGTTCAAATCCTCAAAATCTCACCATCACCAAATAGAAGTTTAAAAATATCGTCTTAAAGAACAAAATTATTGATTTTCGCGCAAAAAATATTCAACTCTATTGTTTGGCTGTTGTTGTTGTTGTTGTTGTTTTCAAAGTCAACCTTGAAAATTTTTTACACAAAAAATGTCTCACTAAATCGTTTGGTATTAAGTTTTGAGGAAAATTTGGAAAAAGTTATTTTACTTTAAGAAATTCAAATCCGGTAGAGGTCATAAACGTAAATAGAAGTCGAAAAGATGTCATAAAATACGTTCGTTGCTGTTGGAAAAAATCGATCAGAAAACGAAAACACTGCTCCATCCTTCAATGGTTCGATTTATAGTTGGCGGTTATATACACATTATAGATCGGTACAGTGGCTCATTTAAAGATAAGGGTAGTAACGAATTTGCGTTGGACTTTAAGTTAAAGCTTACGCTTTTGACTATTTTTTGCTTAGGCTTAGGCTTAGGCTCAGGCTCAGGCTTAGGAGTATGCTTTATGCTACTGTTTCACCGCTGTTTTATACATTGGCCGATACAATAATCGGATTGATTAAATTTTTTCCCTCTATAACTTAATGAAAACTTGAATTGATACCATAGGTACGTACTTTAGGACTAATCGACAGGCTCGTAGCCATAGTACACCTTGCTTGGGGGGGTCTAAGCAATTTTTCAGAAAAGGCACTCAACGGGTTTCACGGCTTGCAAGCAAGGTTGTAAATTTTTAGAGGGCCAAAAAAATTTTTTAGAGAAGTGGCTGGAGCCCACTTGGTCTCCTCTGGCAACGGGCCCACTAATGGAAGATTAAATTAGGCGCGTGTTTCGAAAATTTGTTATCTCAATCCACTGTTATGTGAAACGCTTGTGCCATTGTTAGCCGTTAAGAGGTAGTCAAATTAACATAGGCTTCAAAGGGCATTCGATATACGACCAGTTTAGGAACCAAAGCTATTTCAAGGTCTGAATGTTTTTAGAAAATTTCATTTATAGCGATAGAGCCAATAAGGCTCGCTTACAACTAACGGTGTTCAATTGCTCCCGGAACAGCTTTGGTAGCCGGAGTAAGTATAACTTGGTGTGTTCCGCATGCGCACTGGCTTTGTCGGCCTACGAGGTCAGATTGGCGATTAACAGATAGTTGGTCCAACCCATTTAAGCCTTGGGCTTTTTAATCATAATAGGAAAATTTTAATTAATACCATGTCAAGCTGGTTAAGTATATATAGTTATCTAGAAGAATCGCCTCAATTTGTGTTTTATTTTACTGGGCCTTGTTCCTGATATCGGTAGCCAAACTTGTCACTGTGCGTAAACTTGATGACATCCCACACAGAAATTATTAAACTTTTACCGTTCAAGAAAATTTAAATTTTGTCAATCTCAGTGAAATGAAATATTGAAACAAAAAACGTCACAGTTTTACTTAAAGTTTTAAATCCATTTTCCGTTTCAAAACGCAATCGAAATATACTTGCTCCCATTTGGACTCACTTAAATTTTATTATTTTATTAAAACAGTGGGAAGTTTCAAATCTTACTTGAATGAAAGTTGAACTTCATAACGGTTTCCGGCGGACGTTTAAAGTTTAGCCAAAAAATTTAGTTGCTAAAAAATGTTTCCTAACACCGCATAACCACCTGCGCAGAACCTACCCACGTACTTTAGCAAATTTGTTTTACAAACTTAAAGTGTTAACGGGTATATATCGAACGGATTTAAGTACTAAAGTTCACAGTTTTTACTTTGTTTTAAGAAAGTTAGCAATTAAATTTAAATACTTATGTGTACTGTAAATGTGTTAGGAACCAAAGATGAGCGAAGTTGCACCCTCATCAAGCATACCAGCCAACGCCGATGAATCTAAGTCACGTTTGTAATGCATGAAATTGTAAGCAATTAAAGTTGACAAAACTACTTAATACTAGTTAACTGCATCATGCAATTACAGTAGTGTTATCTGTGTTCGCAAATATTAACATTGACATCCTGTGCAAATATCAATTTCTCCTAAATATCTCCTTGCCGGAAAACGCTTGACAAGAAATTTTTTTGTCTTAAACGCCTGCATAAAATCTACCCACGTATCCATCATTTTAACCCCCTGCAAACCAACGCGTTGCAGCCCGGATGTTAATTGAAATATAAATTATAAAATTTGCTACTTGTTATTAATGAAACTTTTCATAATTTAACACTTCATTTAAACGAAAATGAATTGTATAATTGACGTTTATGGACTCTCTAATTAGGGTTTAGAGACTCTAGCCGCTTACGCACTTTTATTAATGATACGGACTCGTATTGATGTGGTCTCAAAATGGGGATGCAAGACTTTTGAGGTGGTAGTGTCCGGACCTGTAACCAAGGGGGGGCCAGGGCGGGCTCAGCCCCCCTGGAAAATTTTTGGCACCCCCTAGAATATTTTAAACCTTAATTGTAAGTCACTAAAAACCCATGAATTGCCCCTCCTAAAAAATTTTAGCCCCCCCTAGCATGGTGAGCTGGCTACGGGCCTGGTAGTGTCATGTACAATAAAGCTGCTTCGGCTTCAGTATTCTGGATACTGAAGATTTTTGGCTCCAGTATCTTGGACCCTGAAGACAAAAAAGCTTCAGTGTTCTGGATACTGAAGCTTTTTGGTTTCAGTATCTTAGACACTGAAGCCAAAAACTTTCAGTGTTCCGGAGCCTGAAATAATTTTCAACACCAAATTACGGCTTTACTTTCTAGTAAACTAATCAAAAACGTGCCTTAATCCAATTTTCGCGATTTGTTTTCCGTTTTCATCAATGCGAAATCGTTTACCAAATCTCTTTTAGTTGGCAACTTATTAGCAAAACTGAACGGGATTAAAATGCATTCATTTCGAACTAATAATAATGCAACTACAAAATCGTTTAAAGTTTAAATGAACTGTTGGTAAGAAAAAAATGCTATTATTAGAAACCGTATCACACACTTTCACACTATTTCTACACTGACTTCTCATTAAAGTTACAGCATTTTGCAGGGGTTTGAATATGCAAAATAGGCCTCAGTTTTGCATAACCACAGCTACCTCAATCAAGTTTTTCTTCTTCACAGAACAGTAATATTTGAGTCGTGCAAAAAAATGTTTACATTTTAAAATAAATACCCGGACCGGGTTTTTATAGAAGACAAATCCGGATCCGGAACTTATAAGAATGCATACTCGGACCTGGAATTTTTCGGCGCAAACAACTAACCAGGCCAGCCATTCAGTTCCACACAAATATACACACATTATTAGTCGTTTCAGGTTTGCAGCATGAGGATACTATCTACCTGATATTAGATTTTGCTATTTCAATACAAATACATGTATATATGTATCACTGCACAACACACACATTGTGTGTCGTCTCAACATTGAACAGACCCTGACACTGAAGCAAAAAAGCTTCAGTATGCTGGACACTGAAGCCAAAAAACTTCAGTATTCTGGACACTAAAGCTTTTTTGGCTTCAGCGTACAGGATACTACTGTGGTTTATTGGTGGAAACTGAATTAGCCGTAACAGCAATGATTCTAAGTCATACGTCAAATGTTATTTTTAAAAATTGCTAACTAGGCAAATAATAACAATGACAACTTTTCAGTGACCTTAACTGAAAATACAAATCTGTAGTTGTTCGGAGGGTATAAACGGATATCCGTTTCTGTTTCCGGTAAAAATCGGTGTCTGCAATTGTTCGAAATGAAATAAAAATTACGAAACTAGTGCGTAACTTTCGAACCAGTGAAGGCTAAAGCTCGAAATACAACACAACTTTCGCATCTGATTTGCGTTAGCCCGGTAAATACCAATTTTGAGTTCAATAACTGCAATATAGTAAGTTTGAAAACGAATTACTAACTGATGATAGTTGCTATACACATTTTAGAATGTGGGACCTACCTTAAGACAAACTTTACTCACATCTTCCTGATGCGTTTTTCAATGAAAAATGCACCATTTTTAATACATCGGACATCTTTAAAACAAAACAAATGTGTTATCAAGGTTCATGACAAACGTTTAGCATGCTGTTTTTCGAGTCACCAAATTGATCGTGTGCCCGCCGTGTGGAAGTTTTAGAACCACTCAGTTATATGTGAGTTCATTTCCAAATCGAGTTTTGAAAACCGGTACCAGTGACAAAGGTTCGCTATATTTTTTACAGTTTGGCACAACGTGTAATGATTATAAGTTGAGCATTACATTACAACAGTTAAATATGCCATATAGGTGCTATGTAGGGGTATGGTAGTATATGAAACGCCAAGGTATAAACCAAAAAGTTGCCAAAAATGTATATAAAAATATGAAAGGCATACAGTAGTAAATGGATAGATGGAGTATATCTCTTCACGATATATATACTTCTTTAGAGACAATAAACCAATTTTAAAAATTTCAGAAAAATAACCACGTAATCCAATTTCATTTAAAATGAAACTTTACCCTCTCGATTTCACATCTTAGCTACGCCGCTGAAAAATATTAATCATAAAGCAACCGATTCCCAACATAAATTCACAAACTTCATTCAGTGGCACAGATGACGTCAAGATTAAGCGTATATAAAACATATTATTTTTATACACTTTTCTTAATAAAACAGATATCTACAAACCAGGCTGTATGGTTGCCAAATCGAAATTGGATCGAACGGTGCAAAAACAATCGGTGATACTATTCATAGACAGTTCGTTTCAAAACGAAATCCTTGAGACTCCAAATGCAAAAAATAACAAAATATTCTCTCGCAACCAAGCTGATATAGAGATACATTCCTATAGCCAGGCCAGCCGGGCCCGTAGCCAACTCATCTTGCTAGGTTCGGCTAAAAAAACTTTCAAGAGGGGCATATATACGAATGCTTTCGTTGACCTACCGCAGGCAACATTGAAAATTATCTAGCTGTGCCAAATTTTTGAGGGGGCGCAGCTCTCCCGTTTGGCTACGGGCCCGTCCCAAGCTCAAAATTTAAATATTTCACAGTTTTCAATTGACAACGATGGCTTCCCTCAACTGTTGAGACAACAAAACCTGGAAAATCCATATTGCAGAAACGAAACAATTATGAAATTTTGTTGTTAAATTTGTTTTTTTACTTTCGAATTTTAATATACAAAAGTGCAGTCAGACTCGTTTCGTCGACAGTTGGAAAATTGATATTTTTTATATTTTGGCAATAAAAACACAAGTAGTGGTATACATTAAAAAATTTCAACACCTTTTTCGTCAATTCTATATTAAAAATGCAATCACAACTGCACCAAAAGCAGTGTGTGATTACCTGCAAATGCAACAAGCAAAATACGGCAATGCATATACAATTTCTAGTTTTAAGTCCAAGTATACCTACCATCACGCTATGTGACTTCTCACATAATCATCGTTTTCAAATTTCACAGTGACAAAACAAAATATTTCTAGAAAAATTTTCAATCGGCCATCTCAAAAATTCTTTTCATCTCGACATATGGCGTTTGTGGCAGCAAAGCAGCAGAAGAGGGTGTAATTTTAATGTTTTTTTTTTCAACAAAAATTTTTCTGAAAACTAGCAGTACATCTTTTTATAGGCTTGTTTTGTGTCTCTGTTTAGCAGCGTCTTGGCCGTGTATCATCATCGTTGACAAATTGCAAACATCGCGCAAACTAATGGATGTGATTGCAATTTTCCGAGTCAAGGGCGTAACCAGGATTCTGGTTTACGGCGGGTCACGTCAACTCAAAGCATACATCGTTTTGTTTTAAAGCCTATATATCTTAGCTTCCATGAAGTTTTATTAGCCGAAATAACACTTTGTAGTAGAATAGCAATAAACCAGACTTTACGGCACGAATATATGAAATTATATCACAGTTGCTGAAAGTAAAAAAACAAGGAAAATGAGTAGTTTACTGAAGAAATTGAAAAATACTGTAGTGACCCATATAAGAGGGGGAGGGGACTGATATTTATTTTTCCTCTCCAGAGGGTACCCCCGTTGTTATTCGGTTACGGACTGTTATTTATTTTCAACCAGCCCTCCGCCACCCTTCCTTACTGATATATATCCGGTATTGCAACTATCCGTTGAATTAAACGTTTTTGCCTTGCATCAAAAGCTTGAGCGATAATGCAAGGTTATACTTAGGAATGTACCTTCGAAACTTAAGTACGCTCTAAGGTTTCGAACTCAACTTTATTTGGGCCTGGAGTCATTTATGCGCTATAATTAGAGATAATTGACGTTCATTGACTCTAATGAGAGTTTAGCGACTCTATCCGCTTTACGGACTCTTATTAGAAATACGGACTCCTATTGATTGGTACTGAAAATGGAGACGCCCTCTTTATTATCCCGCTCTCTGGTCACTACATTATATGATGATGAGCAGGTGTTATTTCTCGTTAATGTCTGGTTGCAAAAACAACTCGACGCTGTTTTAAACATAGGCGGACTTTATCTTTTGTTTACATCAGGATTACTAAAGCTAAAACTTTAAGAACATAAAACGACAATTTGTCACCTGACAACTCGAAGACCGATAACTTGTATATAATTGAGAACCTCGTCCATTCGACAATTTATGGCCCAACATTACGCTTAGACCTAAGCTTAGGGTTATGCTCTGCATGACGCCTAGGCTTATGATTTTATAGAACACTGTTGCAGCGACAAGTTGTCGGGCGACGAGTACTCGTAATTTCAATCCTATAAACCAAAGCCTAAATACCCCCAGAGAGTAAAACTGAATTTCAGTCGAAGGGAATCTAAATTTAATTCGAAGATGAGTGCAGAATAGAGTGCCGCAAAGTTATTTATCCATGCGGCACAGTTGAGAGTTAGAAACACGTCTATTTCCATTCACCATTTATTGCCGTGCAGACATAAATTTATGGGCAGCAACTATATTTCTACTGTTCCATTTTGCATCCGAATGTTCCGTTTGATCAACGCGGTCAATTTGAGTTGAATTCTAATTTTTAAAATGCTTAACAACATTTTCAACTGTGAGAATAAAACAAAATTGTAAAAAAAATTCAATTTTAATTTTTGTACTTTGAAATTTTTGCATTTTAAACTGAAAATGAAGCAGAATTAAACATTGAACGGACATTCTGTGGCAAAATCTGAATCTCGTTCAAAGATGCTTGGGAAAGAGACGGATTTGCTGAAAGTATAGAACGAAAAACAACAAATAGAACACAAGATGCTGATGACTGCAAAAATGCACTTTTTGCTTTGTTGCTATTGTTTTATATGTTGTTGTTATTATTGTCGTCGTCGTCCTAGTTGTATTTGTTTTTGTTGTTGTTTTTGTTGTTTTCGTTATTGTTGTTGTTGTTGTTGTTATTGCTGTTGTTGTTGTTGTTGTTGTTGTTGTTGTTGTTGTTGTTGTTGTTGTTGTTGTTGTTGTTGCTGCTGCTGTTGCTGCTGCTGCTGTTGTTGTTGTTGAATTCGAGAAAGATTAAGCACATTCTTGAACAGATCAAATGCTTGAGAAACACAATTGCGTGTCTCGCAAAGCTAGGCGTAACAGTGCAAGTACGTTTTAAACGCAAACAAATCGCAGTATTGTTGAATTATTGCACTTTTAAACGTTTAAGAACGATTTGATGCTCAAAATAACGGAAGAGTGTAACTGTTGCGTATCGCATTACCTTACACGAAATTGTTTTCAAACACGTGAATAAAATTCTGAACCTAAACGTCGAACTAACCCTGAATAAAGCATATTTAATTTAATTGCATTGTCTACGCCATTTGGAACACCGATGCGTAGATAATTATGAATTATGATACTCATATAGCAGATCATATTGTAATTTTGGCCCCGTTCCGGTTACTAAATGAGACTATAAAAGAGTAGGTTTAAATATTAGACATTTTTTGTTGAGGCTTATAGGTTTAAACTTTTTTCAACGCATTGATCTCAGGCTTAGAAATTTGGTTAATATCGAAATTTTCAAGATTTTAGATGAATTTCAAAATTTCTTTTATTTCGAACAATTGCAGCGTTAGGGTATCTCTAACGTGTTTTCTGTTTTAGGGTTACAATAACACTTAGCTCGCAAAATTTCGCGTTAAAAGTGTTATGGTAACGCTTAGACAAAAACATGGTAGGGTTACCGTATAACGCTTGGCACGCAAAATTCTGCGCCAAGTGTTAAGGTAACCGTAAGGCCCAAAGAATTTACTTGTATATGTGTGTAAACAAAATCAGTTTTTATGGCCTCAAGTGGTTTTAACCCTTTCTCACATGAATATTTTCTATTTCCCCGGAGACCTACTTTTATGCTAGGATTCTAACTCCAGTGACTGAAGTGGGAGGCGTATACCATCACTACTCAGCTATAGGAGCTTGACGCTCGAGCCCGAGGGGGCTCTCACGTCTTGTGGTGATTTAGTACTATGTATACATGTTGCAATTGTTAAACACTGTGCGATATATACTATGTAACGTATATACACTGCGCTGAGTTGCCTACAGGCAACTCAATGTGAGAAGGGGTTAAAGTTCAAAAAACTTAATATTTTTAAACTTTAGGCAGGGCTTGCTTTAGACTTTTAGGCTATGCTACGGCATCAAACATTGCCGAAGTGGTTCGATTCGGTAGGTATATACAGCTAGTGGCTATTATCATCCAGACTTGGATAAACGAATTTTGTTTCAGTCATGCAGGGTTCACGTTATAACAGTGGCAATTTGGAACACGTTTTGTCCTTATTAAACACAATAACGGGTAACATTTCGTGTGCACGTCGATGCGTTATTGAACTCGAAAATTTTTTTAATTGTCTGCTATCATGATGTTACATTCACTGTTTGTATGGCAATAGCATAGGATATTCGAAATATTGTCCGTCAATATCATATATGTTTTAAAATGTCTGCAAGGTTGTGGTAAATGTCCTGTAGAGTATCATATGATACTGAAATAGGAAATTTGCATATTTGTGCTTAGGAATATATTGAGACAAAATTTTCCCCAGAAACAGAAAAGGAAGCTAATTCAGTACTGTAGTGACCTGAATAAGAGGGGGACTGATATTTATTTGGTCTTTCCAGAGGGTACCCCCCTTGCCGACCTTCGTTACTAATATATATCCGGTACTACAATTATCCGTTGAATTAAACGTTTATTTGTCTTGTGTTAATAGCTTGAGCGATAAAATACAAGGTTATACTTAGGAACGTACGTTCAAAATTTACGTACGCTTTTTCGAACTCAAATTATTTGGTCCTGGAGTCATTTATGCGCTACAATTAGGGTTAATTGACATTTATGAACTCTAATTAGGGCTTAGGTACTCTATCCGCTTACAGACTCTTATTAGGGATACGGACTTCTATTGATTCGGACTTAAAATGGGGACCCCTCTTACCCCCTTTTATTCGGGTCAATACAATAGGTATATATTCAAACTCACTCCAGGCAACATCTAACTTTTCATTGACAATTTGTATTAACAAATATATCAATTTTAGGGTATCTGTTAGCTGTCAACAATTTTCAAAAACGTCGCATAAACATATTGACATTGTTTTTTTGTTCTATGAAGTTAAAATACAAACAATTATTATTTTCCATATCAAACGGTAGTTTTGTTTGTTTAGATGATGAGATCGAGAGAATTTTATGCAACCAAAAGTATGATTAAATTAAAACGGCAAAATTCCGGTCCTGATTGATTGTGCAGTCGGAATCGGGACTCGTTTTGAATAGCAATTCTAATCGGAATCGGAACTCGTTTTAAATAGGAATTCTAATCGGAATTGGAATTTCGGTTGCACACTAATATACAGAAATCACAAAAACTTTGACGTACCTACTTTTGCAGATATAATTTTTACGGTCACTATAAAAGTGAACTTATACAGCTTCAGTGGTTCAGCTTCATTTTGCGAGTGGAGCAGGCAAATTTTTCAATACAGCTTCAAAGGCTACTAATGTTTTTAAGAATTACTAACGCAACAATAAAGTCAGAATTGTAAATAGCATTATGATACGGGCCCATGTTACTAAAAAGGTCGTCCCAATTTCCCGGGACACCATCTGTCCCATCTATCCCGTTTGTCCCATGCGTCCCAAGCGTCCCATCTGTCCCAAGTGTCCCGTCCCAACTGTCCCATGTCCCATCTGTCCCAGCTGTCCCATCTGTTCCACTGTCTCATCTGTCCCAACTATCCCGCTGTCCCAATGATATTTTTTGAATGTACTCCTGGAATATTGCTGTCCCGGGAAAATGCGACGGGTACTCCTGGTACATTTCTGTCTCGGGAAAATGGGACGGCCTTTAAAGTAACATTGGCCGTGATACGTACGTGCCACCGCATTTTTGCGTCTGCTGATTGATGTCTTTAACTCCTCATAGCTTCTGAAGCATGCATTCTCAGAACTTTGAAAGCCAAAACACCAGCTTCTATCAAGTTGCCGTCTACAAATTGTATACATGCAAACATATTGCACACACTTACAAAATTTTTACCATGAAGTATTGTCTCTACGACAATTGCGCTTTAACAATGTATTGAACATCTAAGAATACCGCAACTGGATAAAAAACGTCCGCTATACCGTTGCGGGGTGAAGGTACGGTAGATCGACCGCCATAGAAACTGAAAATTTTTGTGATTTTCCAACGTATTTGAGAGTGCTTATATCGAAATTGAATTATATTCTTGCAGGCCATTTAGTTTCAATAACACTCCTTCAAAGTTTCGGCCTACTTTACAGGTTAGTATATACCTTGTAAACAATAGTTTCAATAACACTCCTTCAAAGTTTCGGCCTACTTTACATGTTAGTATATACTTTGTAAACAAATTTAGCCTGTAAGTGCGGCTGTGGCCAAGTGTTATGCTGTTCGCATAATGCGCCGGAGGGTGTCGTTTTTAGCTTTTGGGTCACGGTTTCGAACCCTATTCGGCGAATTGAAAATTTGAAAAAACGAAGATGATAGTAGTTAATTTATCTAACACATAAAAAATTGAGACTCGCAACATATTCTGTGAAATACATCTTTTAAAACGTAGCTTGCAATGCAAAGTAGCATTTTTTGCACGGTTCATTTCCACGCGTTCCACACCTTTCGCGCCACAGGAATTCGTCGCACAAGTTAGGAATTATTTGGCGTCAGCCTGCGCACCGCGTTGATCTGTTAAGGCGACTCTAGTAGCTCCAACTCATCAGTCCATATAATGGCTCACGGCACAACATAGTGTTCAATATTCGGCAAGAGTGTACGAGAGTCACGCTTGGCAACCAGTAAAGTAAACCCACGTTTTTGCGCAGTGTCGTAGATTCCTAGAAACCATTGACATGGAGCTAGTCGTTCTCGTTCAATTTGCGTCGTGCGACGACACTCTCATCGATTTGAGTGACTACGCACACACCTTTTTGTCGAATGATTCGTGGAGAGTTCTGCAGGTCGGTTTTGCAGAGATCACGTAGTTTATTATTCCACTCCATAACTGCTACTTTCCGCGTACATGAAAGGCTCTTAGCACATGTAACCGGCGTCTTGTGTGCCTGGTACAAGTATTTTGGAGCAGATTTGGTAGCCTTCAAGTTAACTTTGCAAACACTGTAACAGTTCGAATAGACGTTCGTTTTCGACAGCGCCAAACTAATGCATCGGTGAACACCTACAAATATGAAGGGCATTTCTCATTGCTAGTTTGTATGCAATAAGGGCGCCCATTTTGCAACACTCTTTGCATGGTGTCCGTACAATTTCACAACTATTTTCCCGGAAGCTCCGGAACTCTACACTGTTGTCCACATGGGGAGGACGGGCGAGTGGGAACCCTTTAACATCGCTCACCAAGCCCAACGGTGGTTGCACCCTTCTTTCGCCTGTGGTTGCGGCATACTCAATATTAAGCTCTACAATAGTCCCTTGAGACAGACTCTTGATATGGCTAAACAGAGCCCCTTCTTACAGACTCGGGACAAAACAGTTCTCGTTCAAATGACGCATCGACAGTGCAGCATGGGTATGGACGGCAATGTGACAAAGTATAGGCTGTTTAGAGAGAATGCGAGTTGTCCGGAAGGTTTATACAAAATATGGGTGACATTTGGACATGTCATTTGGAAACACTCGCATGTGGGGACGGAGTCAAATTTGAATCAGTTTGTGTAGTCAGGAAAAGCCTGTTTCCGAGAGAGTCAATATGACTCCCCATTTTTTACAGTGTATAAGTGGGCATCGCTAATTGTCAATGTTCTCAAAAACCTACGGCAGTCGCTATAACCATATTCTGCATCTGTATTATCAATAAATGACCCAGGCGCTTGTTGCACCAACGCCGACGTCTGGCTTTGGTTTGAACATATCACTACCAGGTCCCAACCGTAGGGCTAGTAACTTCGTACAACTGTTGGCTTCGTCTAAAACGGGTTATTAGACAAACCGACTTAGCAGCATTTTGAGAAGGTTGTGTAACTCTTGTTGCAGCATGAGCATCAGTAGTTTGTCTGCTCAGAAAACCATAAGAGCCACGGAGACGATAAAAACTGACGCATATTATGGAAAGCATGTAAATTCGGCCTAGGATTTACATTGTCAATCCAAATTTTCAAGTGTGGAAGCATTTTTGATGCCTGCTCCGTAACAGAAAAATTTTCGGTCCATCGAACCATGCAAAAGTTGAGTACCAAACGTCTGATCCAGTAATTTCGGCGCATTGAGCGCGCCGAGCTGGGCAGTCATTGAGCATGAAAAGTGTTCCCAAGAAACCACGATGTTCCATTTAGTCGCTTTATGGCCACGCTGAAACGCTCCATTCACAATGTGCAGGCTGTAGGCGCTCACATTCAGTAGATGCGGATCATGAGGACCAGTTTCAATGTGTTGTTTTTAGTCGCGATAAAAGTTGTGATTCACTGGCGGCCGTCCATAGAAATTTGGGCCAATGTTACGTTAAGGGGCGTAACAGTACATTAAGCGTATTCCTAGGCTTAGGCTTAAGCGTTGCAAAAATGAGTTCCTAGCCTAAAGCCTAAGCAAAAAATGCAATCCAGAACATAAACTTGCTCTTTTATAGACCCACCAGAAACCTGGACGCCCCTTAAAGTAACCTTTTTCTGAAATTTGTACAATCTTACAAAAAAATAAATCCGATGATTTTCTTGAAGCTTGCGACAAGATGATCAGCCGTTTCTCGCTCTAAGAATAGATCCAAAAAACCACGTATTAACTTGTTCCAAAGTATCGTTCCAAAAGCGCACCCACAGATACCTGTCCTTTCTGGGCTGTAATATGCTTTGTTATACTAGCAACGAACGATGAAACAGTTGGTTACAGGAACTTGACAAAGCAATAAAACGCAAGGCATTACAAAATTTGGTCAAAGCAACCTTTAATGACGTAGGCCTAAGAGCCGGCATGCGATTCACCTTAAACGAGCTTCTCGGCTAGTAACTAAGCCTTTGCATAACCCTCAGCGCATGACATCTCCTAATCAAACATGGACCAAAATTTGGTCGGGAGTAATCGGTTGAAGACCTGGCCACTAATGTTGCATAATCTACTATCTGATCACATTGAACACTCTCCACCGGGATTGTTGCTATCAATGCAATATTAAAAGTTAATGTATTACTTATTCGATCGACTGCAACATAGTTGCACATTGGATACTCTACATCGGGGGCGTTGCTAGCTTCGGTCAGGAAGCCAGCCGGATGAGCGCTATCAATGCAACGTTCCGAGAGAAAGTGTTATCCATTCGCTGAAGAGTGTCACAGTAAAACAAAAAATATTGCCCAATGTTGTTAAGAGCACATGATTCGTAGATTTTGTCTCTGTTTTTCCGGATTTGAAGCGTTTTTGACGAATTCCCAGATTTTTTGCGTTTCCGGATTTTTCCAGACGCGGACACCCTGTCTTTGGCTTTCACATAATTACAATCACACCTTCTCATAGTATACGCCATTACTGATTCCAGCCATTATGGCACACAGGCCAAAAATGGTTTATTTCATTGATTAAACAATAAAATAATCCAATTCAAATGAAAACTAATGCGCACCATATTTTTGAAACAACAGGGCCTGCAAGAATAAAAAAATAATATTGAACTCAACATCCTCAAATACGTCGAAGAATAACAAAATGTTATAGTTTGTCGGTTATTTAATCCACCGTATCATCATCACCCCGAGTCTGATAATGTCACACACACGTTACCATAAGTACGTGCACTCGGCACACAAAATATCCCATCCCAAAAGAAAATTTATCGAAACTCTATTTCCCAATAGCATCACCGCCATTCGCGAACATTACAATTTCAAGGACTCTATCCGGAGAAGACTGATTTGCAGTAAACACTCTTTAGAACATTGAAATCTTTGAAAAACAGTGTAGTGGACAATATATTTTATGATAGGCACACTACACACTAAATAAATTGTCGTCTTAAAATTTCAAGACTCTCACTTTCTTGCATTTTCAATACATAGATGTGTTGTATTTCAGACATTAATAGCGTTAAACAGCTCAGAAATTCGTTTCTTAAAAGGTTAAAACATTCAAAAAAATTGCTACTGACAATATATAAGACACAAGTTTCTTTCTTTCAAGAAATGGTCTTATATTCAAGAATTTATTTTCTGAATTTTATGTATGCAAAAAAGTTACTCCGTTTATATTCTTAAGAAAGTATATAAATAATCAAATTTCAAAGATATTTCGGGTTGAGCTCATGCTTCCCCCCAACCTAAGTTTACGTCTTGCACGTATCTTAAGTTGTAACATTATGTTATCGGGTTGAGTTTTAGCCCCCAATTTTTAAGTCGGTTTTCATGGAAAATCTGTTTTATTTAAGACATGTTTGTCTTATATTTCAGAAATATTTGTCTTATATCTCAGAAATTTTTGGCAGATAATTCAATTTTGGCGGGAAATTTAAATTTCGGCGGAAAAATTCAAATTTTAGCGGGAAATTCTAATGTTGGCAACACATTCAAATTTTGGCGGGAAATTCAAATTTTGGCGCGAAAATTCAAGTTTTGGCGGGAAACTCAAACTCAAATTTTTTGGTAAATTCTAATTTTAGCGCGGGAGTGGGAGCGACATCACTAACAACAAACACTAAAAACCGAACCGGCATTATAAAACTCAGTTTTTAACTTAAGCAAATTGCAAAATTGAACAAATATTGCCCAAAATTGAATGAACACATTTTTAATCAACTATTAAGTTTGATCCGGTAAACTTCGTAAATTTTCTTCTCCAATTTCTTCCTCTGTTCGTATTAGAACTCCAATAATGTTCCCACACACAAGCTTCGAATTTTCATTAGTTTCCCAATTATAAAGTTCTCGTAATATTAAATACGTTCCATTATCTCGTAGAAAACAACGACCACTTTTTGTAGCACATAGCTGTAACAAAGCAAAGAAAGTGAAAAATAGGCTAAATTCTAGTCAAAAATACAAATCAGGTGCCGCAGTCTTTCTTTCATTATTGAATGTCAAAAATACAAAACATAGCATTTATATTAGAGAAAATAGTGCTTGAACAAACGTTAAAAACAAACTGTTTACTTTCGCATTTCAGCATTATATGGTAAAAAGTGTGTTGTCACATCAAAATTTAAACTATTCTGGTTACCAAAAATTACAGAACGCTTTTTATAACACAAACACGCAGACAAAACGTCTTAGCCTATCGCTTTTTGTGTTTCATCGCTGCATCAAACGGTTTTCAAAGACACTATTTGAGACTAAAAAACCCGTTCAGAATAGGATTACATATATTTTTCACACGATTTTTAACTACTTAGTATGTCCGAAAATTAACGGTGCCCGTACCTGCTAAGATAATCGTTCAGGTTGACACTTGTCTTACATCATACTTCCTACCAGTTTTGCTTCTCCAAAACTTTAAAACACAGAATGACCTTAACCGAAACAATGTTATACCTGATACAGCGCTTCCAACAGGCTATTTCGTATCACCGCGCTTTGCTCTCTCGTCTTATCATCAGCCATATACTGTAATTCAATTGGTAAACGATTGTTTTCTTCGTCAGTGAATTCTTCTGAACCGGTGAGTGGCAGCAGGATATACACAATCAAATCGGGCAACGCAACGATAGCTGGATGCAATTCTGAATGTTAAGTTCAATAATATAAAATGATAGATTGTACGAATATTAAAAACGATTAATCTATTGACAGTTGTATTTTGCTGAGTGATACTGCACAGAGTTATCAACTAACCGAGCTTTTATAAGTGTTCGTCTAGCGTCAAAAATACACCAATACACCTATGTACATAATATATTGAAACAGCAGGGTATATACAACCAAAATTACAATTTACCGGAACCGAAATTTGAAAAAATGACCGGAATCGGACCGAAAAAATGAAAAATACATGCCACCGAAAAATTCATTCTAATTTTCTTTTTTGCAATATTATTGGTGAAATAACCCTTAGTTGGAGATAGGCGTCTACTTTATCTGTTGTATTTTAATTTTCATATTCCACGGAAGCGCAATCTACCTTCGACGGTTTATTTTCGGCGACTGTCAAAGTGTCAAAGTTTATTACTATACGAAAGAAATCTACTTAACTTTTATCGTCATATTTTAGTAAAAGATCTTAATTTCCACGGACCAAAATTTAATACCGGAAGGTCAAAAATTGCCGTAACCGGACTTCCAATTGCACCCTAAGAAACAGCAATAAAAATTTGCATATGCCAGGTTGCGACCAGGCACCGAAAAATGCCAAAGCAGGATAATTATGCTTACATGAAAAAGCTTAACACCTCACTTCAATACTTTTTCAACACTTTAACGAACGCCCTATAATTCCATTATTCTATGTTTTTGTAGCGATGCATTCAATTGCAATATTTGTTTTGCCCATGTTACTTTTAAGGCCATAAAGTTTTCCCTAGGTACTATTAGGATTAAAGTTGTTATTTTCGCTTAGACTTAAGCTTAGAAATAGGAATGTGCTAAGCACAGAAAAACACGTAAAAGTGACTCAATCAGTTCCATTGCACTTAACATAAATACAAATGGTGGTTTAAACTTTTTGAAGTTTTTAGGAAAACCTCCCGCAAGCTGAAATACCGCAGCCCGATATCGATTTTTTGGCGGAGCCGGATATCCGGTCGCACCCTAATGCATACCTGTATCAAAACAGCAATTCCTCAAAATATCCACCGCAGTATGCCTCCTTAGAACACTTGGATGACTTGCTAAGGCTAAAATGCGCGCCAATCCAGCCTGTTTTGGTGTGCTCACGTCTTGTGATGCATCATGTTCGAAGTTATTTGCTGGTGTCTCGCCAAAAACTAATTTTTGCCGAACCTCTCTGATCTGAGACAAATTTCTAACAATAAACCCTGACAGTTCGTGTAGTTGATTTTGGTCACTGCGTGCATTAGTCGGATCTCGTTTGAGAAAAAGTGATAAAAAATCGTCATAATAGGTATTAGATAATTTGTTGGAAGCACCCATGTTTGCTGAAGAATTACATGTTGACGGAGTTTTTAACGCGCAGTTGAGCACATTAGCCGCATTTTCCGGCGTACGACTTAAATTTGATAGCAATTTCGCTGACAAAACAGCTGTATTAGTGCCTAAATACAAATATAAATTATCAATCACACGACTTATATATAACGAAAAACAGTTTCAAGATGTTCTAAATATAGAAGTTGTTCGCATGAAATTTCTATACTTTCTCTGTACACGGCACAGCCAGGGTTTCAAAAAATTTTGGGGTTACGTTCTATATAAATTTCGAAGACAGGTTTCTTGCGTTGGTAACTGAAACAATATTTCTCCTGACTCTATAGTCTGAACGAAAATACATAGCGATATTTAACTAATTTAGAAAAACAACGTTATGAATGAAATTAAAACGTTATACATACCAGGGTGCAAAGCGGCATTGGATTACACCGGAATCGGAACTAGATTTTTGTGACTACGATTAATTTGTATTGACAAAATATGTAATATTGATTTAGGGTGTCTGTTGGCTGGTAACAGTTATCAAAAACGTCGCACGAACAAACTGACGATGTTTTTGGTTCTGTAAAAGCTAAACTACAATCAATTATTGATAAGTTATCTCATCGAAAGGAAGTTAATAGAGAATAATACAGAATTTTTACGCAACATATCACCACAAATAGGATTAAAATTAAAATTTCAAAATTCCGATTCTGATTCATTGTGCAATCGGAATTCCGGTTGCACCTTGATGCAGATAATTGTAAAGACCTAATAAACCTTGGCTTATATTTTCACAGGCAAGTTGAATACCGGGCTGACATGAGTTGCAAAGAGCTGAAATAACTTTCGGATCATCTGATGCTGATAAATTAACAAGCGTCTGCCATGACAATAATTCAACTTCTGGATGCGGACAATTCAATAGCAACTGAATCAGCGAATAAATCACATCATCCAAATGATTCCTGGCACAATGAATATTGAGTTTACGCCGCAAATAGTGCAACCAACTCTTTAAGAAATACAAAGCAATTAAAACAACCAAAAGGAAATAAAAATTTATATACGTACATGTCGTAGCCCAAGTCGTAATTTAGCCCAATTCCGAACTGTGCCAGGCCGGGGCGTAATTACGATTTGGGATAGCCCACGGCGTAATTCATTCTATGCGACAAATGCGCGTCGTGTGATTGGTTACAACCTTAATGCCAAATTCAAACACGACTGGCTGATGCGAATATTCCTTTCTGATTCGCTAAATAATTGCCACCTGTTGGCTACCAAACAGTAGTTTCTTTTGTTGAGCAAAGTGGAATTCAGGATTACAATTATCAAGTAACAAATCAGAAAAAGCACAGCTTTATCAGACATGATTCCACCTTTGGCTAACCCCGTCGTAATTCCGATATGGACTAGCCCTACGTATTAGGAATTGGGCTGAATCACGACTTGATCTACGTCATATATACTCAGCAAACCAGCAATAGCATTACACAAACAACTCAACGATCTAGATTACATGCCATAACACCTCCTGCCAGAAAAAGATAACAAACCTTAACAAGTGTACATCAGTTTCATTCCATCCCGTTGCGTCGTGAACGATTTTTAAACTGACCAGTAACACATCTTTTCTCGTCGAAGGCTTCAAAAAAGATATTAGTTCACTAGCCGCTGTTTCGCTCATTAAGGCTAAATAGTACGTGCTATAATAAAGTTGAGCAAACGTATTCACTTATTCAGTAAACAGGGTGCAACCGTAATTACAATTTACCGGAACCGGAATTTGAAAAAATTACCGGAAACTGAACCGGAAAATGAAAAATTCATGTCACCGAAAAATTCATTTTAATTTTCTTTTTTTGCAATATTATTGGTGAAGCAACCATAAAATATCTTAATTTCCACTGACCAAAATTTAATACCGGTATATTTAATTCCGGTAAAAATATACTGGACCTGAAAGTGAAAAAATTCCGAACCAGAATTCCAGTTGCACTCTGCCAGTTCGGCCGTGGTATACACTAGAGACTTCCGGGGTTTGGCGTCGGTCCCGGTATGGATGACCTCGGTCAAAAAAAGAGAAACCGCGACCCAACCTACCGATACCGAGACTGATGGACTCGATCTAGGTCAATTTTTAACCGTAACCGAAAATAACGATTTTTGTAACAAAAGTTTTGAACATTTTTCATCTGCTCAGAATTGCCGTTTAATTCATACAATTAAACTAAAAGAATGGTGGCACAAACGCAACAATTTTGAAAACTTTCACAAAACTATCTCTGATTCCAATTTTAACAGACGTTGCACACAAATGCAAATGAACGTAAGCTGATTATCTGTGACCGTCATGTGACAAAATAATGAATATATGACTTGGTGATCAACTCTGTGAAAAACTCATTCACTTTGCTTATGCTGTGCAATTTTATATACTTGTTTACTTCCACACGCCCATCACTAATCTGGAGCGTAAACTTAAGACTAGGCCATTGATGTTATAATGTAGCAAAATAATCACATTGGGAGAACTTGATACGAAAACAGTCATAGTGTTAGTGTTGAGGGAAGTAAACATGTACCCAATTTTTAGTGACGAGCTTAGCTCTGCTAAAAGCAATTGTTTAATGCTTTTTCAACTCTTTGGCTCGATTTCTACACCACCGAGCGAGACTGAAGAAAAGCGAAATCAGCCAAATTCCGACACTTGCCAAGACCAAGACACCCATCCCTCTCCCGGTACCTGGGCCTAAGACCACGGCCCCGGGGCCAGCATGTTATTTCCGGGTCTAACCGGGGAAGTATTGTTTTATCTCCAATTGCAAACTTTTAAGAAAAGCCATATGTCTCGACAATCGCGGGATGAAACAGAATGTAAGCGTGTGAGACAGCTTGCCCGTTATGTGCACCTGCAATATTGTGCAGCGCACTGTATCAGAGTGCAACCGAAATTACAATTTACCGGAGCAGGAATTACAATTTACCGGAGCCGGAATTTGAAAAAAATTACCAGGATCAAAACTGGAAAATGAAAAATACAAGCCACAGAAAATTCATTTTAATTTTTTTGCAATATTTTTGGTGAAATAACCCTAGCTGGACATATGTACTCAAACTGTATTTTCGATTTTCATAATTCACGTAAGCGCAATAAACCTTCGATGGTTTATTTCCGGCGATTGTCAAGGTTCATATATACTAAACGAACGAACGAAATCTATTTTATTTTATTGTCATTTTTAGTGAAATATCCTTATATAATTTACACAACCAAAATTTAATACCGCAATTTTTAATTCCGGTAAAAATGTAGCGGAAGCGGAAGGTTTAAAAATGCCGGAACCAAAATTCCGTTTGCACCCTGCAGGCCTGCACAGTATGTATACTAGCCGGCAGCATACGGCCGACAATTCGGCATACAGTCGCCGATAGAAGTAGTTGGACGAGCGAGCTGCGCGGCATAATGGTAGAGAGCTTGCCTCGGAATCTTAACACCGCTAGTTCGAACCAGTCTCGTATGCCCGCTTTTCCAGCTGCATTGGGAAAAGATTTTAAGCCCTGGTTTCTACCTAGACTAACATGGACTCTACGAAGTGAGCTCAATGGTAAATTGGCGCGCTATGAATACGGTATCCAGTTGAAAATAGGGTGGACGGTCAAGGGACGACCTTATTGAAAATTGGGGCATGTAAGCATGTGAGACATGCTTGTTCGTAACCGGTAGCATACGGTAAACATCTGGCTTCTCCACAGCGGGGGGCAGCACTTTTCGAAATTTTCATTTCCCCCCCGGCGAAAATTTTGCCGCCCCAGGAACGCCCCCCCCCGGCGAATTTTCGGCCGCCCCCCAGCAATTTTTTTTGCTGGGGGCCCCCAGGACTTTTCTAGGCCAAAAATTTTCAATGTTAAAACGTAAAGACATGGACTTCTTTTGAGGCGGACATTCGGCAAAATTGATTTTATATTACGCTGAGTACTCATAATTTTTAATAGCGTTACAAATACCCGTAGTAACTAATACAATTCAGTAATGAACTGAAAAAAGCACAATTATATAAAGACCGTTTCAGGGCATACAGCATTCGAAAGTTCCTTGCAGCAGCAAGTTCATCCCGCCTGAGCCTTATGATAAACTGAAGCTGTGACTAATATACAGCAAATGAATATTAAATGGATTTCAGAATTGAAGCTTTGCAACGAAATTCAATGTAAAACTACATATGTATCTTGTTCGGTTCACATACCAGGTTTCGTCCAAAATTGAAAGCTTGCTTTTACCGTATGATTTGACACAAAAATAGGTCTAGCCACAACCTCGCTATGCTCGCGATGTTGCAGCAACTGAGAATCTTTGTGTCAAAAAAGTAAGTGTCTTGGGATTTACTATATACTTGCAAAAACAAGTGTGACTTCTTTAGCTCGCTCCACTCATAGGTTTCTGATGTTCTGATGACCTCCTCCGAAGTATTTTTTGGCAAAAGTCGGCTAAAGGTGGGATAACCGATCACTCAGACAACGAATGAATTTTTTCCTTTTTTTCCAGAAAAAATGGAAAAAGTTCGTGTTTTTCCAGTCATAATTCTTTCCGGAAAAACAACCCTGCTTTTACGACTGTTCATGTACTAGCCGAGTTATATTTATTTTATCGCATAATTAGTACTGAAATTTTAAAGTAGTTCTGGGTTCTTACAAGAATCATTAATTTGGCTATACAAATCTGAAAACTTCTGATTTAAATTGAAGCTACTACGGTTAAGTAAAACATTGACCTAAAAGTCAAAATCGATCTTAAATTCATGTCTTCGCAAGCCAGCTAATATGCGGTATCTATCAAGTACTAGACGTGATTGCCTCAATTTTGTTCGAGAGCTTAGCTTATACATTTGGGTGGAGATTGTATAAACTACGCACTGGCAAGATCGAAATTCAGAAATTCTGCTTGAAGTATGTCTCTGATGAAATAGAAATGTTTAAAGTATCATTAAGTTTTACCTTTTGCAGTAAATGTGCACTTTACAATGCGAAATGGACATGCATTGGTTTATGGTTTTAAGTTAAAATACTATCGATAGTGTTTTTCAAATATACAGCAAAGTGAAACTAAGCTCGTGAGTTCTCGTATTAGTTGATATGGTTTGA
The DNA here is from genome assembly GCA_030248215.1 of Enoplolaimus lenunculus. Taxonomy (NCBI): domain Eukaryota; kingdom Metazoa; phylum Nematoda; class Enoplea; order Enoplida; family Thoracostomopsidae; genus Enoplolaimus; species Enoplolaimus lenunculus. The sequence goes on from JASANG010002455.1 coordinate 69,519, forward strand.
CATAGCTAGGGGATGCAAAAAATGGAACGTTTTTTCGCGTTTCAGCTTCAATGGAAAATTAGATATAGTACGAAATGGTTATATTAAGCAGAATTTTGCTTACATAATTAGGCGGTTTGACGATATATTTTATACCCTACAAAGCATGCATACGCCTCAAGGATTGTCTCAGTAAAATATTAACGTAAGGTCTCGCGACAGGTTAAAAAGGTGGATGTTCGACCGATCCGAAGGCGATTATGGTTTGGTTTTATGTTGACCCTAAAACACAAAGCACCGGAAAAAGACATGATTATTCCTTAAAGTTCGAGGCTAATTGATAACAGAGGGGTAAAGCTATGACATAGGTAGTGAAATTGGATCCCGAGGGTAAACTTGCAGCGTGACAGTGGATACTGGGGCTTCACCCGACAAACATGCTTTTGCATGGTTTAAGCAACTTCTGCTGTATTCCTGATGTTCAGTATAGATTATTGCTGCTGCATAATTATATTTATACAATGTATACGTATTGGTAAAAACGTTTTATAATGGGTGATAATACCGTCGAAGTGTCTTCGGCGCCACCGGCAACAAATCCAAGTAATCCGAATGTCGAAACTGTCCGCGGACAGGTATTTGAAGTTGGCCCACGATACACTAATGTTGCGTATATTGGCGAAGGAGCATACGGAATGGTGGTGTAAGTAATGTGTTGACAGGATGGTGCAACCGGAATTCCGGTTCTGGCATTTTTTCACCTTCCGGTTCCAAGTAGGGTTATTTCACCAATAATATTACAAAAAAAGGAAAAAATGAAATTTTCGGTGGCATGTATTTTTCATTTTCCGTTTTCGTTTCCGGCAATTTTTTCAAATTCCGGTTCCGGTAAATTGTAACTCCGGTTGCAGTTTGGTTGACGCTGAATTAGCATTTTATTGAGTGGTTTGGAGGCCACCAACATTGATGGCAGTCTCTGTCTCGGAAGTTAGGTCTCGGTCTCGCTTTTTTGAGTCTCGGTGGTTTGGATCCGAGATGGGAAGTCAAGGATTCAATAAACGCATGGCTGTATTGTTGAATGAGAAAGTTCTGTAAAATTATGAAATTTCATAGTTAAGCAATACGTATATAATTACGAGCAGGTATATATTCTGAAAAAGACGAAAAAGCTATGAAAGACTCAAAAAAACTATAAAACGCAGAGGTCTTCGTCTCCCATCCCTGGCTACAGGCAGACTATTTAAGCGCACAAGTCAGGTTCTATTCATTTGTGTTAATTCTTTTTGAGCATGAATAAGCACATGTTACTGCAGAGGTGCGGTGTTAGTGATTTCTTAAAATTTCGTCTGGATTTGTTATTAGTTTTAGATCAGCCCTCGATACGGTAACCGATACGAGAGTTGCAATTAAAAAAATTTCACCGTTTGAGCACCAAACGTTTTGCCAACGAACGCTGCGTGAAATCAAGATATTGACCAGATTCCGTCATGAAAATGTTAGTCGGAAAGCGTTCAAAATTTAATGAGTCTAAATTTTTGTGATTTCAGCTTAGAATATACTGTTAGCATAATCCATTTGTTTTCATAGTTTAAAAATACAAAGTGCTGTCACCTGACGGAAATTTATTCAGGAATTCAAACTTGAGTAATGCATACTTATTAACACAGCTACGCACATTAATGCATAAATGCATGAGATCTATACAAATTGGCGCAATTTACGAGAGACAATTTTATATCTTTTGGCGATTGCGAATCGGCTCTAGATGTGTTCAAAATCTGCATAATACGCATTTATTGTAAGTACTTAAGAAAACAAGGGTTTCCAGTTAATGGTGATGTTGATTTGCGTATATTTTCACTTCAGATAATAAACATTCAAGATATTTTGCGCGTTCCATCGGTGGATGACATGAAAGACATGTACGTGATATGCTATGTTGCATATATTTGTCGTTGGTAAAAAACTAAAGTGAAACTCAGAAATTTGGAAGTGTTATACACTTTTCACCTTATGGGTCAATTTTACACATTTCAGTTTCAGTTTACAGATTATTAATATTACTATTAGTGCCATTATATATTTTAGATATATTGTTCAGTGTTTAATGGAAACGGATCTATACAAATTGTTAAAAACGCAAAAGCTTTCCAATGATCACATCTGCTATTTCCTGTATCAAATTTTGCGCGGACTGAAGTACATTCATTCCGCCAACGTTCTCCACCGAGACTTGAAACCGTCAAATTTACTGCTAAACACGACATGTGATTTAAAAGTTAGTGTCTACTGTGTGATAAATGACGCTGTTTTTGTATTAAATATTTTCTGTACGTATGTGGTTTGTGCTATGCTGTATATTTTGTTGAATACGACTGAGTTGGAAACAGTCGAAACGAGTACTTTTAAGTGTGTGGTACGCGCAGATATTATGTGGTTAAATCGTTTTAAACAGTATAATAACAAATACGTATATATACAATTGCTGGGTACAAAACGGAACTGTGTTAAACGGGAACGAGTGGTCTTGGCACAGCTACGATGTGATTCCAAATGCCCGTTGCTCAACCAGTACCTATTTTCGATCAATCCTACAGAAAGCGACGCTTGCAGCAAGTGCGGTCACAGCCCGGATGACCTGAATCATATGCTCTTCCACTGCATACAGGAGATCCGTTTCGACATTTACTTCCTACACAAGATCCTGCGGCACTATGGGAAGAACCGGAAGCGGTCGTGATATTTCTTCGAGCAAGTGGCCGTCTCTGACCACTACCAATTGCCTCAACGGAATGGATTCCAGCCAAACAACAACAACAATAATAATCGGAACGGGAAATGTATACTGAATCGGATCTAGAAATTTTGAGAACCGATACTTGTTACATACAGAGTCGATTACACGTACGTATGTAATTAGTAAGCGCCAAGTTATTAGTATATCAGTTTTGTCGTGCATTTTCATGAATCGGAACAAGAACTGGATTTGAGTCGGAGTTCTAATTGGAATCAGAATTCCGTTTGTACCCAGGCATATTGAGTTCGCGTTGTCAGGCTTGTGCCAGATTTGTTAATAATATATACGTTTTATTTTATAGATATGTGATTTCGGTCTAGCGCGGGTTGCAGATCCGGAGCACGATCATACCGGATTCTTGACTGAATATGTCGCCACACGTTGGTATCGGGCCCCTGAAATCATGCTCAATTCTAAAGGGTTCGTTCGTCTTTTTTGAGTCATTGGTGTTTTCAAGGGCAAGTTAGCAGGGATGGGCGGTCTCGGTCTCAAGTCTCGGGATTTCGCTGGTCTCGGTCACGGTTTTTTCAGTCTCGGTGATTTGCAAACCGAGACCAAAGAGGTGAAAAAGCGATAAGCAATCACAAAAATTTCCTTAGATCATAGCTTTGGCCCAGAAGTGCTTGCGCAATTCGCCTACCAACACGGACAACGAACGATTGTGGAGCACCACTACCTGGTTATGCAGCGATTTGAGAAACAGAATCCCCCCTCCGGTCACTCAAAATTCTACTTTTGAAAGGATCCCAAAACACTTTGTTTTGATTGTGAGAAAGCACAAATAGTTGCATTTAAACGTTTAAAACGTTTAACGCACTGTTTGAAAAATTATGGGTCATCCGCATTTATAACTTCACGCTATGTTAAAAAATTTTAAAGTATTCGGTTTGCCCGGGAGCAAAAAAAACACCATAGCTCTGAATTAGAAATGTGATTAGAGCAGCCAAGTAAAAAATAAAGTAAAAAATAAATTTTGGCGTCGATTTATTAGTTTAATTGTACGAAGCGGCAATTCAAAGTAGATAAAAATATTCAAAAGTTTTGTTAAAAAATATTGTTTTCAGTTAAGGTAACGGTTAAAAATTGACCGAGACCGAGACCAAAAGTCTCGGTCTCGGTAGGTTGGGTGTCGGTCTCGATCTCGCTTTTTTGACCGAGGCCGCCCATCATTGCAAGACAGGGCAGAATGCTCATCGACACTAGTGATATTTATATTCAACATTAGACATTGATAGCTCAGTTCGGGGGCTGTGTTAAGTATTCATAAAAGTACTGACCAATTGTTACATATCGATACTCTATTGTTTACGTGTTACACTAAACACGCGTATTCTTAACTTAATATTTAATTTTTTACATTGGATCTAGTATCTACAAAACACTGATGGAACAAAAACCTACGCAGCGCAATAAAAGGTGTTTGTTTTAGATACACCAAGTCCATCGATATCTGGTCTGTTGGCTGTATTCTTGCAGAAATGCTATCGAATCGGCCTATTTATCCTGGTAAACACTATCTCGATCAGTTGAATCTAATCCTGAGCGTTGTCGGATCTCCTTCACAAGAAGACCTACAGTGTATCATAAACGATAAAGTACTTTGGTTTTTGTGTTGCGTTGTGTAATTTTGTTTCCATTTCGAACTAGTTCTAGTTTGTTTTGCTTTAACGAGCATTTGGCTATATAGCTGCAAGACTAGACGTTAAACATTTTAATGTTTGTCGTTCCAACAACCTAACTTAAAACAAAAAAATTAAGTTAGGCTTTCATTGTTCAAAATAATTAACTTACTGTCAAAAAAGGAAAGCCTGACTAAATTATGAATTCTTTTCTTCATTATGTTGCATGCATAATGAACTTCTCAACGGGTTTTGGTTATGTTTTATGTTGTCGCTGTTATTATTACTTGCAGGCAAGATCATATCTGATTTCCCTTCCGCGTAAACAAAAAGTATCGTGGTTTCGTTTATATCCACACGCCGACGCGAAAGCGTTAGATTTGTTGGACAAAATGTTAACGTTCAATCCAAACAAACGTATTGTTGTTGAAGACGCACTTGCACATCCGTACCTTGAACAGTATTACGACCCTGCTGATGAGGTTAGCTGCACTGATGTGCGATCTTGGTTAAAAACCGAGACTCGAGATCGAGATCCAATTTGCCGTAACCGAGTGTTTTGGTTTCGGTCTCGGTTAGATTTGAACCGTTACCTGAAATAAAAATAAAATTTCTTCTAACACAAATTTTGAATGTTTTCAAAGTACTTCTTTTTCATTTTACCGTCAAGTGCACACAATTTTTCTACAACTTTATTTTTAAGCTTACATTATTGAAGGAAAGAAATACTGCTCTTTTTGCTAAATTGCCGAAACCAGGCATATGGTGAGTTGTAAAAATTTTATTGTAGTATAGTAACAGTGATTGCTACAAACCTCGAAAAATTATTCAAATCTAAAAATCAACAACTGCAATACACATCCGTTCATTGTGAACTTGTGCAGAAAGACAAGATGTAGTTTTTTCTTTTAGTCTCGGTTTGACACCTACCGAGGCTCTGAAAAACACGACCGAGATCGAGAGCAGCACATACCTGATTAGCTGTTCTTCAAAATGCTGTAGGTGTTGTTAAGGATGTATATTCTCAAATGCGTGTACATAGCACCTATCACAAGTTTATATATCATGTCATCAAAAAACGAAGTGGTAGATCTCATTGTTTGCACAGAAGTAGAGCATATTGAACGCAAAAATAAGCATCCCGTGGTTCAAAAGATACCAGCCCTTATGCCAACTCCTGACACTGCTCACCGGTACTATACATATGTTATAATACGGCAAACAACATGTATAGGTGAAAGTTGTTGCTAACGAAAGTTTTTGTGCAAGTGGTCGTAGCTAAATATGCGAAGGTGATAAAAGAAGTCATCATTAGTTAGTCGCGATTTAGTTAAGTCTGAAATAATAATATAATGGTTTTTTGCATCATTCACATTTCGGTATGTTTTGCCGTCAAGCTCGTTTTGACCTTGCACCCTATGCAAGCCTTTGCTCGTTGAGAATGATTTGTGTTTCAACCACTTTCAAGACAATTTTTAGCGAACAAGATTTTGTCTGATTGCTTACAAAATTATTCAGCTCCCCGGAGTCCGATAACTTTTTCAAGGCGTCACTATCAGCAGGATTTAGTTTTCGTCTGACTGCTCGTTTCGAGTTCTATAGAATGGTGCTAAAATTAGGCTGTTAATTATCGAAATTGTAGTTTAATTTTAGCCAGTAACTGATGAACCATTCCGATTTGAGATGGAATTTGACGATTTACCCAAAGAACAGCTTAAAGAGTTGATTTTCGAGGAAACCGAAGCGTTTCATAGGCGTGTTGAACAAAACCAAGATAACATGGAGTAGTAAATAATGTGACTTCGCACAATGTACAACCACATGTCTGTTGTAAAGCATACGCAAAATTGAGTTAATTAATATGTCACTATATTGGGTTCAGGTAACGATGTATGTTTGTTGTTTTTGGTGCTCCGTTGGTTAGATAATGTGCAGCACTTAGTGCTTTTTAGAAGCAAGAGTGGATGTTTTAGTGAATACGTACGTACTTTGTGCCAGTATAAACCTACGCTGTAAAACAGTGATTTTTAAATATAAGGTAAGGTTTGGATTGAATATGAAAAAGTAAAGGGCAGTTTTGTCACAACTTTGCTGATGCTCGGTTTTGACGGTGTCTATTTAATCAAATTTCGGCATGTCATGCGGTCGACTATGACAGCTGGTTTGCTTAACTGCATTTGTGCTGGGCAAACCGAAATAATGCAGTGTTGTAATGTGCTGTTTAGTCGTTTGATTTGTGCTTAGTTTTTGTTTATTCATTCACTTATTCACCTAGACGTGTTTGTGTTTGAATATATATTGCTTTATTAATAATTTTATTAAAAATACTTACCAATTTAAACTTGGACGCTGCTTAGAGCTCGAAATGTTTTTCTGTATAACATAGTAAATAACATGGTAGCAACAAATTTTCTAGTTCGGTATTCAAAAACTGGGGAATCTGTCAGCTCCATAGTGACAATAAGAATGGCTGCGTTGCAGAAACTTGACTGAAGTCGACCCCTTAATTAAGCCGATTTCGAACTTAAACTAGAAAACAGACTTATGTATTAAAGCTCATATGGTTTCTGACAACAAAGATTCGTTTGGCAAACAGAAATCCACATTGAAGAAGTCTAACTTAAATTATATATACGCACTTCGCAATAATTTTGTCAACGGTGCCAAAAAATTTTTCATAAAACAGGGCTATCACGAGTATAGGAGTGCGTTACAAAACTTAACAGATTGAAGAAATTTTTAGAACTTTGTGCCTTACTGAAAACAAATTTACGACTAATCCTTTACAACTTTCGATAGCTGGGTTGGGGGCTATTACAAGTTTATAGCAAACAAAACTTTCGAATTTTTGAGCAAACTCACAAAAGCTTTCGATTTTGAGGAACAAACACACGAGTTTAAAAACTTCCAAGCGTTTCTAGTTTTGATTGGCTGCTCAAAACCTTTGTCAAATGCTTTACGGTTGCCGTACATACCTAAAGCCTTCAATGTCAACAAGCATGAGCTTTGAATACTGCACGTACATTAAAAGCTACGATGCGCAAGTCTTGAGTGTACGGAGCGCAAGTTTCTGTATTTCTGAAACACAACTAATACATAAACAGTCATATTGTTTATTTAAATTAGCCAAAAGTACAAAATTATTTCTCAAAATAAACCAGAACAGCACTATGGAGCTGACAGATTCCCCAGTTTTTGAATACCGAACTAGAAAATTTGTTGCTACCATGTTACAGAAATACAGAAACTTGCGCTCCGTACACTCAAGACTTGCGCATCGTAGCTTTTAATGTACGTGCAGTATTCAAAGCTCATGCTTGTTGACATTGAAGGCTTTAGGTATGTACGGCAACCGTAAAGCATTTGACAAAGGTTTTGAGCAGCCAATCAAAACTAGAAACGCTTGGAAGTTTTTAAACTCGTGTGTTTGTTCCTCAAAATCGAAAGCTTTTGTGAGTTTGCTCAAAATTCGAAAGTTTTGTTTGCTATAAACTTGTAATAGCCCCCAACCCAGCTATCGAAAGTTGTAAAGGATTAGTCGTAAATTTGTTTTCAGTAAGGCACAAAGTTCTAAAAATTTCTTCAATCTGTTAAGTTTTGTAACGCACTCCTATACTCGTGATAGCCCTGTTTTATGAAAAATTTTTTGGCACCGTTGACAAAATTATTGCGAAGTGCGTATATATAATTTAAGTTAGACTTCTTCAATGTGGATTTCTGTTTGCCAAACGAATCTTTGTTGTCAGAAACCATATGAGCTTTAATACATAAGTCTGTTTTCTATTTTAAGTTCGAAATCGGCTTAATTAAGGGGTCGACTTCAGTCAAGTTTCTGCAACGCAGCCATTCTTATTGTGTTTTATATTGTGTTTGTATTGTTTCTCAGTAGCAATGATAATGTACGTGTATGCATTAGCAATTACTTTATGTTGCTTTTGAACTGAAAACCGCAAGTGGATCGCAGTTTATATAGTGTATATATTTTATTGAAAATGTATAGCGTTCTGAATTTTCCACACAGATCGATTTATGTACAATTTAGAAAAGTTGGTTAGGCATAAGCAAAGACAAATTATTTTACACCTATGTTTCACCTCATAGGTACTGTGTCTACAGATACGCTGTTATTCGCTTTATTTCTATTTTTAACATAAACACTGTATATCCATATAAACTATTTACAATGTTTTGTTGGTGGAAATGAAATGTCCGATTAAAATATTTATGTCATAGGCCAATCTTCTGTTCA
>JASANG010003732.1:0-78044 GCA_030248215.1 Enoplolaimus lenunculus
TTCGGAAATGGTGAGGTCGTTGGGTTACTCAAGACCGATTTCGATGGAAAGTTTTCGCAATCCGAATTTTGGACTCGTTGCTGAACTGCTTGCATGGCTACTAAATCGGTAAGAGTTTGCTAGTTTTTTTCAAACCACCACTCTAAAATGACAAACGTATTTATAAAACAATCATGTAGGAACAGTTTGTAAATTCAAAGCCAATCAATGCAGCATATTTAGTTTATAAAAATAGCATGAAACACATTAACTTATCTGTGATATTTGATGAAAACATTGTTGAAAGTCTCACAGGTCCTTGGCGAAAATTGCTCTCTGAACATAATATATACATCTGTGCATGCAATATATGCATTAAACTTCACCCATTTATAATTAATGACGGATCATTTTTCGCGGAACATCAATAGGATAAGCCTCAGCTTTAGATTAGATGTTTTGTTTAGCTTAGGATAAGGCTTATAAGCCTAGGCTTAGTTACACCTACGCTCATCTTTTGCTAAGGCTTAGGTTTAGGCTTAGGCTAAGGAATTGAGTACCATATATTCGGATATAAAAAATATCCGAATAATCCGAAATAACAATCATAGAATTGCCGAAAGATTTACGTTCATATCGGTCGTTTTCACACTTGATTGGGAGCTAACAAGTAAAAAAGTGCTCAAGGAACAAAAAATTGAGGTTCCGAAATTTGAAACAATACAAAATTGAATTTCGGATAGCCAAAATAGAAGCTTTGATTTGGGATGTCCGGATATCTGTTTAAATATCGCTCAAGAGCAGCTGGATATCCGGATATTAAAAAATAGCCGATGCCCATCACTATTAGAACCACTTTTACTACGGGTACAACCCTGAGCTATAGGCATGGGCCTACAAAAAAAATCCCTGTGTCAAATTTTCTAAATTATTTGCCCATATTTTGGTTTTAGGTATGATCCGGATTATGATATTCCGTTGGAAATTGACACTGAACAAGATCGGGTGATTTTTGTCAAAACAGCGACGACTTTTCTGGTATAAAAGATTAGCTGAAATTTAAAAAAAAACTATATATAATTGTGACCAACACACTTAAAAAAAAGAAGCATAAAAAGGAATTGAGGTTTGTCCGCGTTTCACAAAAAATATGAATAGTTACTAGTCAGGATACAACTAGAAGAACGCCTCCCCGTCTGGCTCCGGCAGGAAATCAACCGACCTGCGGCCAGTTTTGCCTGAGGTTAAGCACGGCACTTTCGATAGCTAAATTTTCGTTATTTTTATCGAATAGCCGTGTAATTCAGTTTAATGAAAAAATTATTCGCAAAACTTTGCAGATTATTGTTAAAGATAGCAAAATTTTTTATTAATTTTGCTCTTTACATCCTTTTTCGCTATCAGCTTCGACAAAATTTATCGACTTTCGACCCCGGCTCCGGTATTTCCCATCCGGTTGCACCATGTTACAGGATTAATAATAGTCACCTTGATTATAATACAATGGTCACTAAGAACAGTAATTATTGCTAATGGAACATCCACGTTATACTGCACGCGCTACTGCAAAAAAATGTCTGGGTCTTAGTAAGACCCGACGTCGCTTTAACACACTATTACGAGACCACTATAATGTCCGGTAGCCCTAACGAGGACGTAAAGACATATTGCACTGTGTTCATATAGCATCGCAAACATACATAACAACACAAACACACATATACACTTATTGATTATGCTTAATTTTTACCTTTTGTCCCGACTCCCTTCGGACAGTGTCGGGACAATTAATAGTGTCTACGTACCGCATAAAATTGTACCTACACGCTAGATGCACATTCAATTTGTACTCAGATCCCTACCGGGTGGTTGGATAAATTTTTAACTTAGCGAGCGCATTATAACGTGGATGACGCATAATTTTTAGTTTAAAGTTTTCAATATTACCAGCATTCAATTCGGCGACAGGTTCTGATGTTTTCATTTAATTGCCAGGTTCAAAAAGCACGAATTAAAGTGAATCCAAAAAAGCTGTATCAAGCTGACAGCAACGCAGTTCAAGAAATGTTGAAAATCGCCACTGTGCTGTACGAAGCCACAAAACATAACCAGCGCAACAAAGCATCGGCACTTTTGGAAGAAATGGAAGACAATTTTGGTATTTCGACGAACGTTTCTAATATTACACAACAGGTGACTACAGGGTCTAGTCAGGATATCAATAAGAAGTTGGTATCAGCATATAAAAAATCGAACAAGATTCCTTGTGTCACCAACTGCAAAAATTCTAAAAATTCCTGGATAACTTCACAAAAGCTACGGACGGCTTGATCTTCAACTCTCATGACTACGCGTTTACGTGACTCAACCTGAATGCCCATAAAAACACAGCCTATTTCTAAAAGTAGATGAATTTGCTGTTAGCTTAAATATTACGCGAATTGGTTCGAAATATGAATTTTGAATGTGACATTAACTACAATTTTGCTTCATCTTTAAGTTCACAATTACGCCCTAATAAAGCGATTGCTGCTCAGTTTTGTTTTATGTATTGAGTTCTTAAATCCTCATTGTCTTTTACACCGTATCCGAATCAAGTCTATGATACATTAAAATTTGCACATCCAAAGCAGGGAAAACATATTAGAGAATTGTTTTTCAGCTCGCCGATCTAAGATCATCGCGGCAACTGGCGACTGAAATAACTGAACGCGGCGCAAGTTTGTACGATTTACTGGGAAAAGAAGTCGATTTAAGAGTGAGTTGTTTCAATTATTTTTTATAGGAAATTCAAACGGTGTACACTGCAAGCTTTGATTTTGCCATTAAGCACGCTTATTGTTTTATACCACTGCAAAACAGTCCTCGCACTTCTTAACAACGGCTGTACAAAACTCTTTTTATGATATTAGGAAAAAACAGCGAGTAAAGTTAATGTGTTTTGGCGGTAGTCCCTTTGGAAGGAGTAGGGACAATGTGGACACTGTTGGACACAGTGTCTGACAATTAAAGCTTCTTTGGGCAGACGTAATACCCCAAACGACCTACGCATCCCCCCCCGACCGCTTCCCCACCTCGCGGCTGCTGCCCCCCCCCTCCCCCCCACCCCCCCCAAGTCTTCCCCTCTCTCCCCCCCCCCCACCCGCTCCGACCCGCTCGAGCCCCCCGCGGCAGGCGCGCCCCCCCGTGCGCCGCCCGCCGCCCCCCCCCGGCCCGCACAGCCCGCCCCCACCGACACACGACCGCGCAGGCCCCCCCCAGCCCCGACCGCCACCGGCAACCGCACGCACGCCACGCCAACCCAACAACGACACGCGGAACCCGACCCTCAAACGAACACCACAGCCACACCCGGGACACCAGACAAAAAACCACCAAAAACCAAAGACACAAAAAAAGGTGCAATCTTTTTTACACCCCCACCCACACCAACAGAGGTTACTCTGTAAATTCGCTTCTCACACGGATGTGTTGCACCTTATTTAAATGTAACTATATAAACGTAGTTGAACGCATGTGCAACTTTCGTAATGCGACGTGTTTGGCATATGTTCAACATGTTTGTTTTAAAGCAAGACTAAGATTTATATTTAACAAGTTGCGACTTTAGCGATGGAGACATTTTTATTTGTGTGCTACGCTGGCTTCATGACATTGCATATTGTAAAATAGTTGCAGGCACATCGTACAGCAGCGTTGTCTCGGCAACTGGAACTACGAGAAGTTGAAAAGCACATTCGAAACTCGATTAAAGCAGTTGAAGCAAGTTTTTATTTTAAATGGCATTTTGATGAATATATCAATGTTACAATAGTTAATACGTTCTCTCGCTTTTGAGCACAACTGCAAAATCGAACTCGTAATATTTGACTATTCAACACCTGTATGTAACAACAACGGTGTACAATTTGTACAATTTTACATTTTAACGGTTTGAACGACTGAACGCGATGTAAGACGTCAGGTGCCCTCTGCTTTAAGATATTGATAATCGGCTGCCAGATAAAAGTAAACTTAGCATCATTTGACTCAGATTACTTAGCAAATTATAGTTGCAGTTGGAATTTGTCCGCAACTATTAAAGATACCGTATCGATGACGATTGGATATTACTGCTTACTGCACATACTTTGTTGCTTCGGCCCATGTAAACATCAGGGGCGGAATGTTTTTCTGTGGGACTATAAAAGAGTAACCTTAAGCTTTAGACTAATTTTTGTTGCTCGGCTTAGGCTTTGGAATATGCTCATTCTTACGTTTAGGCTTAGGCTTAGGCATAAGTGTTGCGCAGCAAAACAATTCTTGGATTAACAGCTCGCGCACCAGGGTGACTTTTGCGTCTGACCACTCGTGGTGACAACGCAAACTCGTGCAATACCATACACTCAAATTTGATTGGTATGTTAACTACGGCAACGGATCATGTTCGATTCTGAATGGATGCTTTTGCCAGTTAACCCTTTCTCACAATAATATTTTCAATTTCACCTGAAATATAATTTCATGATAAGTTTCGATCCTAGTCTCACTGGTGAGAGGCGTTTACGATGGCCACTAAGCTATAGGAACTGAACGCTCGATCCCAACGAGCTCACACGTCTTGAGAAATTTTGCCTACCTCATTGATTGTATTGCTCGTATATTATTTGTATTTAGTTGCGCATAGTACACTGTTTGAGTGAAAGGGTTTAAAAGTACAATGCTTCCATGGTTATAAATTTGCTCCAATGCTTATTCAGGATGAAACTAAAAGAACAACAGAGAACTTGAGCAATATTGCGTCAGATGAAGCAAGTTTGGATACAAAAATTCAGAAAAAACAAGCTGACTTAGAGCGACAACAAAAGCGACTTGCACAACTGCAAGCTGTTAGGTCAGTTGGCCAATGAATAGAACAGGGCCGTAATAGTAGTATAAGCGTATTCCTAAGCTCAATCCTAAGCTTAAAGCATAAGGATAAGACTGTATCTAAGCCCAGTTCTAAGCCAACAAATTAGTTAAGCTTACACCATAGCGGTTCCACCGAAAAATGGTCCACCCTTGATCTTTTATACAGGGGCCGGTCAGTTGAAGCGTTAACCAGATAAAATTTTGAGAATCAGTGACTTGGACAACTGCACATGGTGTCATGCGTACACCTGCACCGAATACTTTTCGCGCGACTTTAAAAGTTTATGCAAACTACGGGTATTATTTATTTTCCCGTATAAAAATTGAATTTTAAGTTTTAGACCAGCGTATATGGATGAGTACGAAGAACTCGAAAAAGAACTTCAACATCTGTACACAATATACGTTCAAAAAATTCGCAATTTGGCGTATTTGGAACAAATGCAAGGCGAATTTGACAGAGCTGAAGCCGAAAGAACAATGGTAACTAATAACTTTTTAGATTTTGAAATTCAAAAATAAAAAGTTCGTAAAAAATGTGCAGTCCAATTGACTCTCTCGGAAACAGGCTTTTCCTGACTACACAAACTGAGTCAAATTTGACTCCGCCAGAGTCAACAGTGAATCGAGTTTGACTCTAGCGGAGTCCAATTTGACTCAGTTTGTGCAGTCAGGAAAAGCCTGTTTCCGAGAGAGTCAATTTGACTCGCCATTCTTTACAGTGTATATTGTTTAAAATGAATTCTATTAATACTTTTATAGCCTATCCTGCAATGTTCCTAAATATGTTTTCAAAAATTATTCATTTTGTGCTTTTCCAAAAATTATGAGCATAAAAAATGTGTGCCAATACAATGAAGCCACCTCCTCCAAAATGTTTTGTATATATATATACAGCTGATTTTAGGATAAAAAATGAAAAAAAAATTAAAATAGTTCATACCCAAGTTCAAAAATATAAAGGTATGCCACCATCCCTCAACCAACAAAAAAGGCCTGGGACCACCAGTGATTGATGCGTGTGACCATGTTTTAGGAAGCTGAAATGTCTTTACGACGTATGGCTGAAAAAATGCGCGAAGAAGAGCGAACACGTATTGTAGCAGCAGAAAAGTTAGATTTGACTAGTTTGCATGATGACGATTTATCGTTGCAGGACAGTACAACAGCTGCACGTCGAGGTAATTCCTCAAGACAATAAGATACACTGCAAAAAATAGTGAGTCAAATTGACTCTCTCCGAAATAAGCTCTACGGGACTACACAAACTGAGCCAAATTCGACTCAAATAGAATCAAATTTGACTCGATAAATCGCACGTTTGACTCTGGCGGAGTCGAATTTTGACTGAGTTTGTGTAGTCCCGTAGAGCCTATTTCGGAGGGAGTCAATTTGACTCACCATTTTTGCAGTGTAGCGCAAGCGAGTATTCTAAAACTATGCCTCCAAATAGTCCCGTGGTCGCGATATTGGCCGCTTAGTATATCGTGATGTACAAATTTTCATGATTGTATATCTCTTATAGTGTTACTTTCTTAGTGCCAGTCCAATTAAAAGTTTCAGTGACCGTCTTTGAATAAGAAACATGTTGATATAATGCATATTTACTAGAACACTATGACGTAGAACCAGGATCTATATGGACTTACCAAATGTAGAATAATGGCAGTATATATTTTAAAAAACTTTTATAATTATCGCATAGGAAGAACAACAGCGATATAAAATATGCTGAATGTCGTTTTTATCACATTTTTACGACTCAAATTTTAACCAAACTTTGGCGCTCCGTTGATTTGCATGAAATTTAGGAACGAAATTAAAAATAAAAAACTTTTATCTTTTAGAACCAGCTGGGCCCAAAGTCTTTGGATCAATGACCGGTGGTGGTTTGTCCGACGATGAAGAAGTAAAGTTTTCAAGCCCGTAACCACGAGACTTGTGCACAGGGGCTTAGCCCGCCTACTTAGAAAAGTTTCAATCTCGCTTGTAGGTCATCGAAATCGCTTGTATGTGTTCCTAAATATTTTTAGATCGCCTGGCAAGGTTGAACCCCGCTGCCTACTGTTAACAGGGTATATACACATTAAAACAATAGATTATTTGTGTTGTAGTAAATATATATATCTACTTATCGCAATTTACACTACTACACTAATGTACAACATGCAGGGCGTGCTCGCCAAAACCACTGATGAATCCGTGATTTGCATAGTTTATCGGCCAGGTATCAGCATGACATTTCCAATTTTAAGGAAGAAAGCACATTTAGTGATGATGATGATGATGACGATGACAACGATGAAGAAGAGCAACTATTCCGTGGATCTCAGAGCGGTCCGAGGAACGGTCGTTTTGGACAGTTTTCGCCAGAAGACGGCGACGACTTTGGTGCGTCTTCAGATATCGATGGCAGACATCAACGGCGCGGAGGACAATCTGGCGGTCGATTTGGAGGCCGCGATACGAGTGCTGCAAGTGGCCGTCGCGCAATACCGGCCGGTCGCATAGCGGACACGATGGCGGTTGAAGCGTTGGATCGCGGTGCGGCGGCAGGTATATATACTAAACAAAAACAGTTAACTTTTTGAAGCAGAGTATACTGCAAAAAACACCCAATAGCGTTCAAGCGTCAAACAGTTTAGTGTGGATGAATACCGTCAAGAGTTCTTTGTTCAAAATCCTAGCTTGAAATTAGGTCTCAAATAAAATTGAAAATCTAGCCTATTTCGGAGTCAATTTGACTCGCTATTTTTTTGCAGTGTAACGGAGCGATCTTTAAGCCTATATAGATAGCTATGTATTTTATATTTTAAAAATTATAGAAACTTCGGACGATGATACACGGTTGCAATCATCACAAGTGGCCAGCGGAACTAGAATGCAAAGCGCTGTGTCGCGTGGCGCAAGCAGCCGCATGGCTCGACCAGGTGGAGCGCGAGGGTCGGAGCGAGGAAACAGCGGTAGCACCGGAGTACCACCACACTATGAACAACATGACGAGAATTCAGATGATGACTTTTAATTAGTGACGGGCATCGGATATTTTTTATATCCTTATATCCGGCAATTCTTGCAAGATATAGCTGTAAAACATATAATGGGGGCCCCCTAGTGAAACTGACCTGGGTCTCTGTTTAATTATGGTCATTATTCACACGGGAAATATGACCCCATAAATATGTGGCCGGGGGTCATTCTTCTAGCAACACAGATCTTGGGGTTCAACGCAAGTTTTTTCGTTTAACGAGTTTCTAATGAAACCAGAAGCACTATACGTGATAACTATAAAACATAACTTCAACGAGTCTTAATCGATACCGCAATTTCATTAAAAATCAACAGTCCGAATCTTTGACGTAAATATGGCTGAATAAAAAGATTTCACAAACTTTGTACCTTAGAGCCAAGGAGTCCACGTAAAATGATCGTGCAGAATTTCAGTTTATGTCGTAGGGTACAACAAACATATCCTATATCGCTCGGAAATAAATAACGCAACAATGTAAATAAAACGTATAAACCGTGATACAGAACGATAATGTATAAAGTATAAAATACTCCGAGGCTACATATTTTATTAAGTACAGTATTGGGCATTATTTTGCAAATATATACTAACGTAATTACAGATCCGGTTGAAATTTTTTTCATAAATTAGCCTAAAACTTATTAAGCTTACTTTATTGCAGTGCCGTAAAAAACGTTCAACACCCGACCTTTACATGGGCCAGCATTCAAAACAAACATTGTCAATAGTTCGTTTTCGTAAGTCAAATTAAAAATATAGCTTGCCAAATGTCATAGTTATCAAATTCAGTTGACAACACATACAAACTTCAAGGGACTCAGTCCCCCCCAGAAAACTTTAAACCTTGCTTGTAAGTCATTGCACACTCCATGTATGCCCCTCCTGAAAATTTTTTTAGCTCCCTAGCAACTTGAGCTGGCAACGTGCCTGTAAATTTAATTTATGATACGAAGACCTTGATAAAATAAGCAATGCTATTGACACAATACGTCAAGTCAATACGTAATAAACTTTACTAAAAAGAAACATATATTTGCGCAGCATACAATATTCCACTCATAGTTGCATTTTAGACTGCCGTAAAAACTTGACAACTTTCGTTTGCATTTAAATGCTATGTTATTCGCCTGATACCCAATAGCAAAGAGAAAGCAGATATAGTATACATTTCTGAATTCTCAAAGTTTATAATTTGTCCTAATATGCAACGAGTATTAAAGCTAACACTTATCAAGGGACCATGTTTTGATAAAAAGACGTAAATTACAGCTTACATAACGTAAAAAACGTGCAAAATATTAATAAATAATAATACAAACCGAAAAGTTTCCGGCGATTGGGTGACATCGGATATAAGGCATGTGTCTGTATTCCAATTTCACAATCGGATATCTTATTTTCATCGGGGGGTTTAGCTGGAACCTAAACATCCGGTTGCTTTCCAGCAGATACGATTTACGAGTACAAATTGAAACTATTGAAACAGATGTAAAATATACGTCACATCAAGCGGCGTTACGGAACAAATACAAAGTAGCAATATTAAGTATATACGTAACAAATATATGTACAATATAAAATTTATAAAAAACACAACACACAACAGAAAGGCCATAAAATTTACAAAAATAAATGAACCAGCGACTCAGTATATATATATCAAATGTGACACACCCTTTGCAACCTTTGCAACACATAACGAACCCTAACGATGGTTTCTAACTGAGGACCGAAAACAATACGTAATTTGACAGATTTCGAAATATGCCCACAATTTGCGCACTTCAATTTTGCTCGTGGAACACACAGAGCAAACACGGAAGTGCACCCCCCCCCCGACCACAAATTTCTCCCAGCAGCCCTATGAGGACTCACAAATAACATTACTTCACCTGCCCCGGGAAACTAACAGTTATAATACGACAAAAATTAACAGCATTTCAACGAATTTGATGCTGATTTTCAATTAGTTTTGAGCTAAAAATGTCAAAATACTGATAAATTCTTCTTCCGATTGTTACCCCACACATGAAGGAGGCTTGCCATACGGGGTGGCAACTTTCGCTCCAACCCGTGGGGCTCACGCACCCATTTCTATCTGCCATTGTGTGTTCATAGTTTCTACAGCAGAGACAATTTTGACATGCATGTCGTTGAACTGTTTTGCAACGGGACCGACATGAAAGGTATAATGTCATGGTTAGCTACATTTAGGATAATGTATCCCAGGCTTAATTCAAGACAATGAAGAATATAATGATGTTAAAATAAACTCTTTACTGTCGTAGTCGAGTAGCACAAATTTAAAAATCGTGATAATTACCGCAAGTTGTTGCGCTCCCAGTTAATTTTAAATAACCATTTTCTAACTTTCATACATATATACCTATTCGAACTATAAGTTATAGTCCTCTGCACTGCACGTATTTTCAAATGTGTGTAGCACCTATCACCAGTTTAATGATACGTCCCGTTGTATCTTTCGAATCAGCAAATGATGAGGTTCGTTCGAACTTCAGCACATGTTTCAGATTTGAACTGTCCTATTTCTGTGCAACTTTTGAGATCAACTGTAAGATTTCGTGGGTTTGAAGCCTATCGTTAACTGGTGATAGGTGCCATACGGATTTGAGAATATGGTCCCGCTATACGGATTTGAAAACATGGGCCCTAGTTTCAGTGAAGGACAATAAATTAAAAACCCAATATATGTGTGAAACAAAAAACGCACATTCCTGTAGGTAAATTAATAAAACATCAAACAGGCTCTTGTACACTTTCCCCCGGCATAAAGGTTCAGGTTTAGTCGCTGAAGGTTATGTAATGGTTTACGGCAAAGGCTTAACTTTTTCCATAACCTAAGCGAAAGCATGTGAACTGAAAGTGTACAAGACCCATTGCAAAACATGATGATCATCGTTAATTATATGCCATAGGCATGCAGAAAACAATGTTCCCGTTGACTTTACTATTGCATTGTATATACGTTGCTATCATGGGGAGTCACCGAGGACATCCAGGTGTGGTAACAAAATGATACGTAATGCAATTACCAAGAGCTAACAACGATAAGCTTTAATGTTCACTTAAACCATGCGTGACGTTTACTATCATTTTGGACAGTTTGTTCGTTCTGAAACTTTGCCCTCCGGAACTCATCACACGATAAAATGCCACTAAACAGGATTGAGGACTGGCGCCCGCCCAATCCTGCCTATTCACTAAAGGGGTTCGGAAACTTACTAGCGAGAAATTCCTGCCCGGACGAAGTTAAAACCGTTCAGGCTTTCCATACTCATCTCGTATATTTTAACAATAGGTGGGCTCTCGAAACCAAAAAAGTAACATAATTTGAACTATATACCCAAAATTGCAAAAACAGATTTACGCAAATACGTGCCAATGTTGTTGCCACGGCACCAATGCAGCTATATGACTAGCAACGGCACCAATTGTTGCGCTGGTTAACCACCGCCGTAACGGTTCCTGATTGGTTGATAGTAAACAACTAAACCCTTTGTGCGACAGTGATCGGTACGTATTGTGCAACATGCATGATAAATAAACAACAGACTCGGGCTGTGTTTGGCCAATAGTTTTAGCGCACTGGCGCGTCCACATTATTTGGAGTTTTGTTTTGTGAATGGCGCGATTTACTACGTGCTGCGTTTGAGAAACGTTTTGATTTGCCATTGGTTTACCCATCATCAGCTGCCGTTAGCACGGATGGCTAGCCGCTGTGATGATTGGCGCCGCAGCCAGCCACATTTGCAGCATGGCTAAATCGATGCTGTGCTTCCGACAAATACATAGACAATAAAGCAATAAAATCAATCATTTATATATAATACAAAAATTCATCTCTATCCACTCAACGTGACGTTCAATACTCGTACACAGGATAAAAAAAATTCAGTCAACAATCCCAATTAGTACGGCTAACAAACTTGCCGATCTGTAACGCTTGGTGAACCCAGTGTTCAAAATGTTCAAACTGCAAATGGGCAAAAATTATCTTGCAGCAAAATAAGGACCCTAACTACTAAAACAAAACCCACCAACCAACTTACAATTAGGGCTGCTCTTCAACAATCACTATACTAACAGTTGCTACAAACTTTCTTCATTACAGTAGTTCGTCTCACAATGATCGTAATATTGTATCGTTGCCATCATGTGTACCACCCATCACCAGCGATTTATTGGCTTTGTGATCTTAGTTAAAAATATTCAACCTGCGCGGTAGCATAAAATATTCTAGCAACAAAATAAGACACTAACTGACACTATGATGCAACACAACCAGTTGCTCCAAACTCTTTTCATTATAGAGGTTCGTCTACCAACGCTCATGATACACCGTATCGTTACCACTAGGCGTACAGCCGCTGTTGCTATATTGGCTTGGTGAGCAAAGTTAAAAATACTCAAAGTACACCGTAGCATAAAATCCTCTCGCAATAGTATAAGACACCACCAACCAACAACAAATCCCTAAACTAACATACAACGGGTTCCTTCAATCACTATATAATTAGTTGCGACAACTCTGTTCACCGCTGAGGATCGTCTACCAACGCTCGCGACATCGCATCGTTACCTTTCAACGTCCCACCGCTAGCGACCCCTAAACCCAGCGACTGATCCCTTTCGACGGGGCCAAAAACAATGTCACCAGCATTGCTCAGCTTTTTAATGCTTTGACCGGCGTAAATATACTTATTGTTGTACAACACTTGACTTCCGTGCCACATATTTGACTCGCATTCTGGATCTACTGCGTCAATGAGCGGAATATCATCTGCGGCAACAAACGAAGCCGCTCGTTGCGGCATTCGGTAGCGATCTGCTGGTACATCTTTGAGCAGTTTGTGTTCCGAGTTTTGGTCTCGCTCTTCACCAGTTTTCACTTCGTTCTCACTTCCGACAATCCCGGGTTCAACATGATTTGATTCCTTACTTGGAATGGCCGACCGAGTTTTAACTACGCCACAAGCTGCATCGCCAGAGTTTTCTTTGTCGCTAGAACTGGAGTCGCGTCGCGTAGGCTCATCTGTAGTCGCCTCTGCAGACGCTGTTTCAGTAAACGGTACCGTCACTGTTTGTTCCACCAATTCAGATGATGAAAACTGTCGTCGCTTTGAGTCATTGTTCACTACACGATGCGGTTGACTTGCAGTTGGCGACAATTGTTTTGATTTTGACTGCGCTGAAAAGTTGTCTATTTTACTACAAACTCCAGTTTTGTTGTTGTTTGAGCTGTTTATTGCGTCATGAGATATTGAGCATTTATCTACACATTCACCATGAATTTTGTCTTCTGTTTTCGGATAAATATACGGTCGTGGCACGTTTGCTTCCATATCTAACTGGTTATTTGCTGCTAATTGATTTGAAACGGCTAAATCAGTCTTTCGACTGTTTTCATTTGCTACAGGCGTACGTTTCGTCGAATCACAATCGTTAACAGTGGCACTATTCGGCAATCGTTCTATAATATCAAGCGACGTGCTAGAATGCGGATCAAATACTGCAACACTATTGGCTGGCTCGTTATCTAAACAGGTTCCGCGCGAATCGCGGCGTTTAGTTGATCCAATAACAAACTCGCACGGCACCAAGTCGGTTTGTGGACAATTGTGATTGGAGAATTGACTCTTAACGCTATTATTTTCAGTGCTGACTACGCCGTATTTACTACGACGATTGAACGCATATTCAGGCTTTGATGCTTTGACACAAGAAATAATGTTATTTTGATTGAGCTTTGGAGATGTTATTAATGAGTTGTTACAATTAGGCTTATCGCTTTCTAATGAGGCATCGTTGAAATGGCTACTGGTAGGCACATAATTTTGCTCTGAAAACAATACAGTTTCACATTAATTACGAAACTTTAAGCATCACTATGCTACTATGGTAGGAATACAGTTAAGGGCGTAACAAGGATAACATTTCGCGAGGGGATAATTTAGTCTAAAATGCTTTTTTGACAATGCTTAGTGAGCGAGAAATCTTTTTTAGTTCTGCGCGTTTTTCCGTTACCGCTCGTGTATACGTCCCAAAATACACTAAATTCACCGAACCAGATTTATATATGTAAAAGGTGTACACATTGCTTCGAGGTGAAATTTAGCATGGTGTTAATTAACAGACACAATTTTAGGAAATATTTGTTGTAGCACAACGGTGGGATTCTATCCAGCAAGGTTAGATTTTGAAACTTTTTGCATATTTGGGTTTCTCACGACCTCCTCCGAATATTACATGTCCAAATTTAAATTTTCTAAAAATTCGATTCTTAAGGTTTCATGGTCTCCCTTGGCAACCAAAAATTTATTTGTCAAAAAGTTAGATAAATTTTATACCATTCGACGCAACATGTACAACTGAGTCGAATGGTGCTAAATTTTTCACAATCAAACGTCTTCCTAACGAGTTACGGTCAAGCAACTGATTTACGTCGTTTCAAAATGTTGGAAGCGCGCCAAATCAGATATTTGACCATAACTCACTAGACAGACGGCTGATTGCGGAAAATTAGACACCATTCGACTCGGCTCTACATGCTGCGTCGATCCGTATATATATATATCTTGTCTAACTTTTTGACAAATTTTTGGGCCCAAAAGAGGGGGCCCTTAGGACCTTAAAAAATCAAAATTTTCAAAAATTCAAATTTGGCATGGAATGATCAGGGAATACCGTACCAAGCACAAATCGTAACATTCACAGTTTCAATTTCCATCCATTTTTGGGCAAACGCCGGCTTCGGAGGCGGATAACAGGAAACGACCCTTAAACGCTCATCAGTAAAAACTCGCTGACAAAGCAATCGCGAATAACAGGTTTTTCGTTTTTAGTGTCAGAAGCCTCCTGCCAATGAGTATTTGACCCACTTAATAAGAGATACACAGCAGCGGATACGAATCTACAACGAGTCATCGCCGACAACTAGGCACCGTGATGAGCGACAAATCGTCAAGTAGACGAAACTTACGAATACAAGTTGTCGGTCGACGAATAAACCCACGCCGAATACTCGTGATGCAGGCAGGTCCGAAACTTTTAGGGAGTGGGTACATATATATTTGTGCAAAATGCCGCACCGTAGGCGCTGGTAAACTTTATGAGATAAAGTCTATGAATTATGGTGAAACGGAGAAAATCGCATCAAAACATGGCATAACTTTATTGTTATTTTGGCAAAACTAACAGGTAGCGACGCAAACTGCCTTATGCACTACAACAAGCTTGGGGCTACAATAATTTGCATTGCAACAGGTACATAGCCATAATACAGGAAATAGATGGTTGAACGTCTAAACGATACATTTTAATTTTGTTTTAAATGGCCAAAATTTAAATGTTTCATTAAAATTTAAACGATTTGTGAAACTCCAAACATTAATGTGCAGTCCACAATCAGGGTGCAACCGGAATTACAATTTGCCGGAACCGGAATTTGAAAATTTTACCGGAACCGGAACCGGAAAGTGAAAAATGCATTTCACCAAAAATTTCATTTTAATCTTATTTTTTGCTCTATTATTTGTGAAATAACCTTAGTCGAACATAGGTATTTATTTTATTTGTTGTATTTTAGATTTTCATCATCGACTGAAGTGAAATCCACCACCAATGGCTTATATTCGGAGTACAAGTGGCTTTCAAAAGAGATTCTTAAAAATTAGCAAAGTTAAGAAAACGGCCAAATTATAAAACTGGAATTTTTAAATCCGGTAAAAATTTACCGGAACCGGAAGGTGAAAAAATGCCGGAACCGGAATTCCGGTTGCACCCTGTCCACAATCCTCATTGACGTATCCGTTGAGCAAAATACGTCACTTGGCTCAGAAACAGATTTTAGACCACGTGGCTGCAAATCAAAGTTTTACCCGTAAATTTTAAATCGCAAACGAATAAAACTAAACTTTCAACTTAAATTCAGTCGGATTGTGTGATCCGCACTTGTGGATGCTACAGAACGCCCAAACTAAACTTGTGCAGCATAGTAATGCATTCTTCGTATATATCCCTGACAAAGTTTCTCAGTCGTTTTAATACCCCACAGCCGATAGAAAATTAGGCCAATGTATAAGAACAAGGCCGTAGGAACAGTTGTATAAACAAATTCCTACGCCTAAGTGCATGGACAAAGCCTATACCTAAGCCTAAGCAAAAAATTAGTCTCAAACTTCAACTTACTTCATTACAGTGCCGCGAAAAAACGGCCCAAATCGGTAGTAAAATGACTAATCATAAACGCTTATGTTCACAAGGATCAAATAAAAATAGCTAAAAATCGTGGAAAACAACACGTCACCGAGTAGTAACGTTCAAATTAACAGCATTTATTTAAGCTTGAAAACATTACCAACCATCCATGCAACTGTACTAAAATTTTGCTATAGGCGGAACGCAACTGGCACAACACCCACGCATCACAAATTGCACCCACTTCGCCTTTATCGTACCAGTTTTCAGCAGTACAACTCGTTAACATATTCATTCATTGCGATGCAAGCTTTTATCGCAAATTTCCGTAAAATCATCTACTTAAAATATACGACGAAATGTGTATCACGGTGGCGCTGCTGAGGTCTGAGTCGGTAAAGATTTCTTTACCCGGCCTGCGCCTTACTCACAGATGTTTCATTTTTATAACCGTGGGTATACCCACGCAAAATTGCTCAACTCGCGACCCACATTTACCCAAGCATATTTTTGCGGTCAGGAAAAATTTGTTACATTTTCCAGTGTATTAATATTAATTGTAAGCATGTGAGACATGCTTGTCCTGGTGCATATGCAATAAATGCAATGCACATTGTGGTGTACGGTCGACACATATAGTCGACGAAAAACGCAGTTGGAGAGGCGGGCTACGTGGCGCAGTGGTAGAGTGCTCGCTTAAGGATCCATAGACTGATAGTTCGATCCCCGCTCTAGCCCGCTTTTCCAGCTGCTTAGTTAAAAGGTGTGATGTCCATCGGTTCCAACCTAGACTGACATTAATAAATACGTAATTGCCCGAACTTGGTGTACGTCACGATGAACTCGAGCAGTAACTGGAACGGCGCTACGGAACAGAGGACCAAAATAGCATTTGCCAATTGTCGACAAGTCCCAGTTACTTATGTTAATACATACATTTCTTCGTGAAAAATAATCGCAAACCAGATATATATACCGGCACCAGACGTTCATTTCATTTTTTCAAGCCAGAACCACTCCTCTCGCACCTTGATACATACATATGCGCCACAAGTAAAAAATTGCCTACAGTATGTATACATAAGCATTCATTCAGCTCAACTGATCTATTCGATTAACATTCAGCTCAACTGATCTATTCGATTAACACAAACACAACAGTAAAACTTCAGTCAAAAATCTAACACAGAAAATCAACTAAAATTCAAAGCAAAATCGTTGGACCACATTTAGTTTTAGAAATAGTTGAATAAACAAACACAGTGACGAGGTGAACGCTAAAACGCTAAATACTGTAAACAATGGCGTAGCAAGGGGGGCGGAGGTAGACTTCTCAAACGTCCGTTGTGACGTTTGTTCAAAGCTTTTAAAAAACTTTTTGAACTGGTAACCCAATAACTCCCTTCAAAATTTTATTGCACAATATAACCGCGTCTGCGGTAAATCCTGGCTACATCCCTAACTCTTAACTACTTGCTGACTGGACTGGAATCGAAAACGCAAAAAAAGCCAAAACGTCAAAAATAATGTATGATACATCAACTCCTCTACATACTACGGTGACCTTGAAACTGTTTTTCGAAGCCGACATTTTGAAATCAACCTATTTATGATATCAGTTTGTGACAAAGCCCAAGGTCTCGCTAATTTTTTACATATATACAGGCCAGTATATAAAATTTTTCATTTTTCACAAGATTAATTTAAATTTCCCCTAATACCAATGGGCGATGTTCCACTTTCCAATATTTCAATTTTTAAACAAAGACAATTTGGTAAATCTTAAATGCACCATGTTTTTGGATAGGTACGTACGCAGTTTAGCCCGTTGGTGATGATTTACAAGAGTATCGTACGTAACTCACACGTTTGGAAGGAGGCGTGGACAACCTGAGTGAGGGCCCCAGCTAAAATTAAAAATAAATTCAAACGCCAGCTTAATAATACATATGGTGGCCACTCTACCCGAATATACGAAATGAAAATCTTCCACATACATACTTGTAGCGCAAACACAACGCTAAATATCAACTTCCGCTGAGTCAGCACAAAATCTGCATAACGTTTATATTAAAATGTAGTGTACTCAGCAGGGTGCAACCGGAATTGCAATTTACCGGAACCTGAATTTGATAATTTTACCGGAACCGGAAAGTGAAAAATGCATTTCACCAAAAATTTCATTTTAATCGTATTTTTTGCTCTATTATTTGTGAAACAACCTTAGTCGAACATAGGTATTTATTTTATTTGTTGTATTTTAGATTTTCGCAGTCGACTGAAGTGAAATCCACCATCAATGGCTTATATTCGGAGTACAAGTGGCTTTCAAAAGAGATTCTTAAAAATTAGCAAAGTTAAGAAAACGGCCAAATGATAACACCGGAATTTTTAAATCCGGTACAAATTTACCGGAACCGGAACTGGAAGGCGAAAAAATGCCGGAACCGGGACCGGAATTCCGGTTGCACCCTGGTACTCAGGTGTACACTTTACCACCACAAGCGTAAGGCTTAGCATTAGAATTACCCACAAGCTTAAGGTTAGCATAAGAACTACCCTAATCCTAAGCGAACCGCAACCTAAAAATTTCCAAACCTGTAAAGACAAAGAAGTTTACAAGAGTCTTAATTAATTGATTTGTTCGAACTACCAGAGCAACAGCGCAACACTGCTAACGATCAATGCAACAGTTGCAGTAATATTTCTCATTACTCAAAGCAAAAACACACGGCAGATATTAAAAAAGCCGAAACTGCATACGTATATTTCTAGTCAATTTTATGAAAAACAAAGCAAAACGCAATGTAACGCTACACAACAGTTAACAATATTCTCATTAAAGTTCAGTATAAGTTGCACTTCAATATATATCAGGGTGCAACCGGAAGTACAATTTACCAGAACCGGACATTTAAAAAATGACCAGAAACAGAACATCAAAAATACATGCCACCGAAAAATTCATTTTTTTGACATATTTTGGTAAAAGAACCGTTAGTAGGAGATAGGTATTCCTGCTGTATTTTAGATTTTCATAATTCACGAAAGCGCAATCTACCTTCGACGGTTTATTTTCAACGATTGTCAATGTTTATACGCTATACGAATTAAATCTACTTACTTTTTGCCGTCATTTTTAGTAAAGTATGTTAATTTCCAACGACCAAAATTTTATAATACTGAAATTTTTAATTCCGCTATACAATTTCCAATAACCAAAAGGTCAAAAATTACCGGAACCGGAATTTTGTATGTCAGAAAATTTTGAAAGAATTTAACCTGACCATTTTTCAAGCCTAAACCAACAATTAACCAAACAGTACGTACTTACGCTTCACACCGGCACTAAACTATGGTATCACGACAATTCATCGCCCAACAACTTGTAAATCCTAAATTTCAACATGCTCGACAATTCGTCGCTCATCATTATGTTTAGCATTCTGATTACGCACAGTATTACGCCTGGATTTAGTCATAGGCTTTAGGACACTATTGGGCGCGCGAATTGTCGTAGATTTCTAAACTATAAATCCCAAAGAAAACTGAAAGATAACTCTAAATTCTAAATAATTCCAGCTAAAACCATTCGCTTCAATTAAACACCACAAGATCAATTATTGATCAGTGAAACGACAAACGCGGCAAACAAACATCAATACATACAGAGCAAACGTTCAGTCTGCACACATTTCCATACTTACCACATGTCATATATGTCAAGCCCAGTGAACTGGTAACCGTTTTGAATTAATACTTAATCAAATACGCCAAACACCAGCAGCAACCTGAGCAAGCAACGGATTACAAAACGACGCTGCGCCTGAATTCAGTACTTATCTTGAAACACAATGTACTTTATCTCAAAATGCTGTCGTCCGCTCTACTTCGTGGACAGCAAAAGACGCCATTCCAGTACATCTGCATGCACAGCTTCACAAATCTACACATCAGAAAAATCGTGCAACACGAACGGACAAATTTTAAAATACATTACTGTTGAAGACACCCATGAAAAGTTTAATGTCCGCACACGATATAAAAGATAATTACCAGAGTTAGGTTACGTATATACCAGACTAACGTTGCCAAAACCGTAAGCAGAGGAAATTCAACGATTTCTAGATAACTTTTGGTCATCTAGAAAAGTTTTAACCTCTTTTGTAAGTAATTACAAAACCCTTGCACACCCCTCCCAAAATTTCCAGCCACCTTAACACAACGAGCTGTCTACGGGTCTGACTGTTGCCAAAATAATCCAGAACAAGTTTTGCGCTTTTGTGCTGATAAATAATTTTTCATTTGCAAAATGTCCATGTCGTTTTGCTGATCTTTGCGTCTAACTCTATCTTGAAATTGCGTCTAACTCGACCTTGAAACTCGATCTTGAAATGTTCAAGAATCAGTTGGAACCTGACAGTCACTACAATCAATTCCTACTTCCATTGGCTTGTGAAAAATCCCACACCAGCTGGAACACTTGAACGCCACACAAAAGATGCAGACATCGTTTGGCCAAAATTGAACAGCCAGCAAACTTTCAATATATATACGTCAACCAACAACATAATTCCATAATTTTCGTAAACAAACCCCACATATATATACAATACATATATACACACACATAAAATCACCGCAGTCGGCAACAGTCAGTCTTGATTGCAAAACACAATTACCAGTAGTTGATTATAGTCTGTCTGTCCGTGGCACTGATCTCCAGAGACAGGAAGAAACAATTTTAACTTTGTGTCGTAGACATAACAAACGCACAAGATTATACAGATTAGTCGGCAGTGAACCGCACTGTAGACAAAACGACGCAAAATTTATAAATGCACAACATGACCTTTTACCATTGTTCAGGCGTAGACGCGTCACGGGGCCGAGCCTCGGCCCCGGTACAGGTTGCCGGAGCCACACGGTCTTGTCGACAAAGCCAGCAAAATTGAAATCTTCAAAAGGTATGTTTAATAAGGTTTTTGTTCATAGATTTTGGTTCTATTGAAATTAGTGGTTCCACCTGAGTTCCGATGGGAATTTAAACTAAGTATAAGGTTGAAATATTATGTTTTTCATATGAACTAAACTTCAACAACCGCAACTGTAAATCATTGTGCAACCATATTATGTTTTTCATATGAACCAAACTTCAACAACCGCAACTGTAAATCACTGTGAAACATTGTTTCACAGTGATTCACAGTTCCCAGGCTTGGTTCCGGCCCCGATAAACACCATGGCCTAGGAACAGATCTAGGCAATTTTAGGCAATGGTTCAGGGAAACCTTGAACTTACAGGTAAAGTCTTGTATTAAACCTAAGTCTGAGCCGAAATCCACGGCTAAGCACCCAAGAACACGGGAACTGGTCAGAAAATAACTACCAACACCTCAGAGACATTCACTTATTTAAAAAAACAAGCTGCAAATCAAATCCAGGTTGCACCAAAAGTGCACGCGTTGTTTCAAAAGCGTAAATGCGTTTACAACCGCGACATAAAACTGTAAATCAAACCTCGTTGCATGAAAAAATAAAAACAAAGTGAAAAATTGAACCACCCTTTGAATCTGCTACTGAAATATGCTGTTCACACTGTTCAAAGCACAACAACAGTGTTGACCCGTTTAAACACAACAGTTCTATTTACAGTGAAAGACAGCATACATATTTGCCGAAAATCTAACTAAACGGTTATATACACGTATAGAAATAGAACATTTTGTTAGCATTATTAGAAATATGAAAACGAACGAAATAATTCGAGGTTAACGTCCGACACAATTATGTGCAGTTAGCCGAAATTAATCACAGTATATGTCTGTCTGCGGCTATATATAGCTTGAGTTCAAAGCGTATAATTTAAAACTTCACACTTGTTTTCAGTGGCAGATTTAGAAATATGCAATAAACAAGTTTGCAAGCGACGCGAGCAAGAAGCGAACCCAAACTGAGCACCATATCCTAGTATGAAGCGATTGTTTTCGTCCCTGTCGTCGGTGTGTAGCGCACAGCCCGGATGCTACCGTAAGATCTGCCAGAACCACTAACTGCGCAATTAATCAACAATGTCTCAATGCCCCCCAACCGATCTCGATGATGATATTTTTTTACTTAATCAGACCAAAATTTACAATAGCAACTCTAAAACAACTTTGCAGTTCAGAGCTTTTAGGTTGCTTTTTGTACTCAATGGCATTGCATAAAACATAAAAATTTCGAAACCTATGTGAGCAGAATCAATAACAGTCGAGAGACGAGTCATTTTCACTACCAATAGACGAATTAGGTTGAAACTAAGTTAATTTATAGTTGATAACGGTTCGCTAGAAAGTACTTTTCAATATTTATAACACTTGAACCTATTTTGAAACTATGGTAAAAAATAACAGCACAGTCTGCACATTTAACCTTTTCTCAATTATTTTCCATTCACTGCAAGCGTTAAAAACGCATAACATAAAAGAGGTCTGCTCAACTCAGGTAAGCGACATATCCAGAAAGAAATGTTTAACTTACCAGTCGCACCATTTGGGTACAATAACAGTGAAGAAACAGACCCCCGAGACCCCAATACCATTTTATTGCTTTTAAATCGCACCGTACAAAATTTTAATTGTAATCCCTGTTGGTATGCCTCAGTTACAGTGGCCCCACTTGGACTTGCAAGTGGTTGTATAATCTTGTTACCGTCACTGGTCAAATTAAAACTACACGTCACTGCTCGAATTAAAGCTACACGTAGCTCACTTCTAATCAACATCCATCACGAAGGACAATCAAATCATATCCACACACGGCACACAAGGTATAAAGGTAAACGTATACTTGCACTGTACCCACTCAACCGACAATAATGGCTGTCCAAACATGGCGACACACGCTTTACTTAGTGCAGCAACCCTAAATGCTTGAATTGAAAGCCAAGCATAGCGATCGAAAGTGCATGCCATAATCAAGACCTGGAACGTATTCCGATTTCAGCGTACACAAACGAGGGGACAGACAGCTATATCAATCACCCTACGAGCTTTCTGGACATAAGGCAAGTAGTTATCGATATACGTTTTAGAATAACCTACTGAATTCTAGACTGTAAAACAATGTCGCTTATACGTTCGCTCGCTAAAACGTTTATATGATAAGCTTATGCCCTCTCAAAATCAAATCGCGAACACACTCTTGTACGTCAGTGCGGAAATGACCGAGCATAAAACTAACTACACACGGTAATGACACAAATCTAGACAACAGCTGCGTATGGAACCGTTCGTCGCCAACACTCACTGTGTAATATAAAACTAAAACTTTAACTCTTATTAATAGTACGGAAATGTCAACATTTAATTCTAGTTCACGTATATAAACATTTTCAATACCGAACTGCAAATGAACTTCAGACCACCAGCGGCACAGACTATTTAAAGTAAGAACCTTTGAAAAATTAATACAGAACTAACCGGATGCTGGAAATTTCTCCAAAAATCAAAATGCTGCCCATACTATTGAATACGATACTTACTTACGGACGATTCGGCAGTATGGAACGTAACAAAATAGTTTGATTTTGCTTGAGGACAGAGTACGTTAAATATACAGCTTAGAAAACAAATTTAAAACACCCATTTTGTTTTTCTTCTACAGTCAGTAAAGCTCTTAAATGGTAATACAAACGTTCATGAATCTTAAACACAGTACTTGTACTTACTGGTCAACACTGCTACAAACCATTAACACTGCCAGAGTCAAAATCATGTACGTACGTTTTACAAAATCCAATGATTATCTATCAATTTACCTACAAAATCTTTCAAAACGACTCTCTCTACAACACTGCATTTCGCAAGACGCAAGCATTGTATATATAAGTAGTAACTACAAAAAACAAAACCTCAAACTTTGCAGCCATTCAGCGATTACCACCACACAAATAAACATAATCAAAAAGTCAACCTTCCAGCAAACATACTCTGCTAAGTAAGATACAGCACGCCAAGATTCATTAAATGCGTAGCTTTAGATTCATTAAATGCGTAGCTTTCTTCAAAACAACACAACGCTTTTTGCTAAACCATAACTGATACGGCGTGTGCGTATATAAATTGAAACCAAGCTAGAGAAAAGCAGCATAAAACGGAACGTAAAAAAGTTTTAACGCAAGAAAAAGAAGTTACCTTTAAATAAGAAGAAGAAAAAAAGCTTGCAACCAGGAATTGCGTGCAATACATCAAAAAGTCACTGTTTTACTGTGTACTATTGACAAACCAATCGTTGTCTCTGGTGCACAGTGTTACAAAAAGAGGAGCTGCACTGTAGCGTTGCTGTGATTAGCAATGTATATATTTGGCAACATAAACAAAAAAACGCCTTGTCTGGTTCGTGTTATGGGCACAACCAAGATGTGTCGGGCACCGTCAAAATAAACCGTTTAACGTCCGAATGCGGTTGCAAAAGAAATCTTGGTTCCAGTAGAGTAAACTCGCAGCTTTCGCCATCTGGTTCTGACTACAAAATTGAGCATTTCCAAGTTGAAGCTTCTGGTATTTTCACAGCCTTAAAAATTTTGAACTTCAAAAGTTCAATATATTTTAATGATTTTGATATCTTGAACCAGACTAGAACGAAAACAATTCAGCAGCGAAGTCAAGGGAAAGAAAACTAAAAATTTCAGGGTTTAACGTTTAATTGGCATTATAATACTACAACTTATATGGCCTATGCCACAATCGCCTAATGCAAACACTCAAAGATGTGTGAAGATTAAAATATTTTACACATTCAGTAAGCATAAAAATACTTACAAAGGGCAAAAATATCGACAACTGCAAAGCGTAAATTTATCATACATGATGCAATCAAATGGGACTTTCAGCTATTTCGAAGTATAGAGAAGACACAAATACATTTATATCTAATTTAAAGGTGGCGTAAATCCGTTTTGTCTCAGTTTTCATAGTATAATGTCAATCCAGGTAAAATTTTTCGAGAATGGGGCTGTGCGCTATCGAAATGCCATAATTTAGATATGTTAGAGCATGCGCAAAATTTTAGTAAATCTAATTTTTGATCCATTTATCTAAACAAAAATTACAGCATAGTTTGTTACATATCAACCAAACATGCACGAAACAGGCCATAATAACAAACTAAGATTGGTTACAGGTCGGAAAATGCCGTTAGAATCATGAGGAGAAATTTGAAAATATTAGCAATGGCATACCTGCAGTACGTCCCCTTTCTACAGCGACGTGGCTGGAAATTAATGTTAAGACATAAATATATAAAATTCCAATCTACTCAGTCACAAATTATTTTGTCTTGTAAGACTGGTAAAAGCAAAAATAATTCTGAAATTAACAGAATTCATTCAAGATTCATCTATTATTTTAATATCAAAAACACCTTATACCGAAAATAAATAAACCAGCGGTTTTGGTTTGTTGCATTTGATGACGAAGGACGCACACGGTCTTTATAAACAACACACAAGAAATTTTTCTATTACACCAAATCAAGTCGTACTGAATTTTTTAGAAAAAGATCAGCTATCTTTTCAGTTGCTTATTTGAAAACCACGCGTTAGAAATGAATGCCATTTTGTTGTACTTCACAATATGACGTGCGTAGGTGAATAAAAGGCTTACCATTGGCTAAAATGTATTCGCTTATAATATCATGCTAAACTTAAATAAACACAAATAAATTTTTGAAATTTTCTGTCGATAACCATAATCAGGTCAAACGTACTACCGACCATTACTGGCCGTGTTAGTTACCCCACCTTTATTTGACATTTTAGAAACTTACTGTTTAAAAGACTATCATCTGGCTGCTTATTGTCCACTTCTTTACTTCCGTGATCGCAACTTGATGATGGCTGTTCTCTTGTTGGCTCTTGGGCTTGGCTTTTCTCTGCTTTCAGCTCAACCCCTGTAGCTGCGCTACTAGACTCTTGGCGCTCTGTTAATTTCTTTTCATCTGTCATTTGTGCTGATTTCACAGTTTGAGCAAGATGATCGACAAACAAATCTTCCTCGTCAGCTTCAAGTTTATCACCAAAATAAATGAATCGTTTATATTCTTCGAGTGCTTTTTGACATTCTGCCATATCGTTGTACGGATCTTCGGTGACTGGATACTTTTTACGAAACCTCGCCATCTCTGAGGCTTGGCCCTGAAGTATTACGCAAGCGCATGAAGTAAAAGTAGGAAATACATTGAAATAATGACAATTGAAAACTTGAGCAAAAGATTCACTTAGTCCAGACAAGCTAGTATATTGCTTGTTCCAAGTGGCAAATTGCATATTCACTACTTTAATCTCAGAAATATTTTAAACCAGTGGTAGTGGGACTACATTTATTGAGCGAAGCTCGAACACAGGTAAGCAATTAAGGTAATATGCAAATTAGTTATTGGCTAACTATTCATTTATCGGTTTTGGAGGTTTGTAAGCAATTTCCTCAGATTCCTCGCACCCAAGAACGCTTCAGCCACCCTAATAATTATTGGAATAAATTAAAAAGTCCGAATTTTGTCATGTCAATTAAGCAAATATGCAAATTAGCTATTAGCTAACTATTCGATAATCGGTTTTAAAGGTTTGTAGTCAATTTATTCAGATTCCTCGCACCCGAAAACCCATTATTGCTGAAATTAGACTGCTTTTAACCTTAATAATTAGTGAAATATTGTAAAAAGTCCCAATTTAGGCTTATATACTACTAATATGCAAATTATCTATTAGCTAACTGTTTAATTATCGGTTTTGGAGGTTTGCAAACAGTCTATGCAGATTCCTCGCACCCAAAAACCTGTACTGCTAAAATTAGATTACTTCTAACTGTAATAATTAATGAAATATTGTAGAAAGTCCTAATTTAGGCTAAATTAATTACGCAAATTAGCCTGTAGCTAATAAACGGCTTAAAATTTTAAAACCCCAATGCGAGGTTA
Source organism: Enoplolaimus lenunculus (assembly GCA_030248215.1). Classification (NCBI taxonomy): domain Eukaryota; kingdom Metazoa; phylum Nematoda; class Enoplea; order Enoplida; family Thoracostomopsidae; genus Enoplolaimus; species Enoplolaimus lenunculus. The sequence goes on from JASANG010003732.1 coordinate 27,077, forward strand.
ACACCCGCGGATAATTGGCTTTCAAACAAAAACAACAACAACAACAACAACAAGGTTCAGCCGTTCCTGAGATTGTTTTCGGAAGGACAGACAGACGGACGCCCAGAGGGACATCCACCTTTCGACCCCCAAGTACAAAACATAAAACGCTTCGCGAAACTGCGAGCTTCGCTCGGAGTTTCGCTTCGTTCAAAGACACCCACTTGTAAAAAAGTACTTTTTGAAATTCGGGAGTACTACGTAGTAAATATTGTTAGGTAGGTTTATACCGGAAATCAGTTTTTTTGCCAAAATATTAAACCGAACGCGGATATCCGGTCACGCCCTGCGTACTGGCAACTTACCTGGCACTCAAACATTCTTAGTTGCTTCTTAAAACCCATGTTTGGATTTGCAACATGCCGCGCACCGCGCACAACGCTTAATGCATCACGCCATTTCAGTCCAGTAACAGTCATAACATATGCAGTCACTAATGTGGCACTTCGGCTAATACCAGCAAGACAGTGAACAAGTACGGCACCTGAAACCATTAATATATACGCCATACAATAGGTAATACAAATCATCAGCAGCTGAAACAGACGCGTCCGAAAGCAAACAACGATGCGAAAAGGTATGTAAGAAACTGTCTGCCGCAGCAACAGCAAGTTACCTATAGCTGTAACTAGATATATACCTCTTTTGACTATTTTATAAAACCTTTGCAAATTCCTGTTAATTGTCTGGAAAACTGCCAAGCAGTTGGTTTAGGTTTTACGCCAATTACAAATTTAAAACAGAACTAGTTTGCTCTAAGTTGTTTAAGCAAGAACAGAAACATACATGAATATACACAGAATTCGTATGTGATATACATATTATATACGAAATCAGCGATTTCAATTTATGGCACAAGAATATTAGTTTGTCACAATGTAATATCACAAACATAATGTGGATTTCGTTTAATAAAGGATAGTAGCTTAGCTTCTTTTAACGCGAATTTTCCGAATACTACCCTATATACACGTGCGTATCTGTGTATTTCCATTCAGACACTACACGTAGGTATTACCTTGTGAAAGACGAGCGTCATGAATAAAATCGTTCACAACAGAAAAATGAGCACTGAGATCCTGGCTAGAGCAGTCAGACGCGACAATGCAGTGATACTCAATATTCTTGTGAATTGCCTTTGCACTATCATGCACACTGACAACATGCGTAATCTAAAAGTTTACACATGTATAATATGTTGCGCCTCTGTGCTACCAAATTTTCTACGAGATATTCGAAGTAAATTACAAACAGTATATAGGTATATGTTGATAATTGCAGGGTGCGGTTATGATCCGATAAAGCCCCGCCATTATAAAATACTAGAGCCGAATACCTGGTGGAAACTGGACGGTTGATATAACACAACATTCGGTAAGTACACACTAGATGTCCAAATCGGATGCTAATTTTCTGTTATATGCTAAACCGGAATCGCTTTCGGTTGCATCATGCCTAATGCCTGTGTTTGTTAATTTACAACGTAGTGGTACCAAACGCCTATGCCACAGTAATCTGAATACGTCTACAAAAATACATTAATCATCGAAGATATATTTCGCTTCCATGGGCTATGAAAATCTAAACTATAGCAGATAAAGCGAATACCTATCTTCAACTAGGGTTATTTCACCAATAACATTGCAAAAAAGAAAATTAAAATGAATTTTTCGGTGGCATGTATTTTTATTTTCCGATTCCGGTTTGTTTCCGCTAATTTTTTCAAATTCCGGTTACGGTTCCGATAAATTGTAATTCCGGTTGCACTCTGCAGCGACCACAAGTGTTTGTCTACAAAAATATATAATTTGCTTGCGCTTGTAAACGAGCAGCAAATTAGATCGCAATTTGACAGATTTATGTTCTTACGCAAACACTTTACCTTGAGCTCCTCCAATTGTTTTCTGTTGTTTGCATTTTGAATACCGCCTAAATACAGACCTGGTAGCACACGACTCATCTCACCCCCCATGATAAAGAGCAAGACCACTGACGAACTTTCTCCACGCGAACTATGATGTTTGTTCAAACAATAGGCATGCAATTGTATATGTTTAATGGCATTTTCGAAATCTTTAAAACCAAAAACAAAAAGTGCACACAAGTAATATATGTATGTATCAGAATCAAGATGCAACCGTGCATACTCTTTGTTCTGTTTAGGTAATAAGTTGTCAGATTAAAATATTTAATGAGTGATCTTACGTATGTTTGATAAAAAACGAAGAAGAAATCGCGAAAAACTAGTTTCACGCACGTTTTTGGCTAGATTACTGAACATAAAAACGGCAACTCGGTGCTGAAAATAATTTCAAACTTTGGTTCTTTTTCCGGCAAATATCCATTTGTGTTACTGTTCGAGCAAAATCTAATTCTGGTTGGAATCCTGGTAACGGTGTAATAGTGTTATGGGCATTCGTTCGGATTAGGGGCGGTTTGCTTTAATACTGTTAGAGTTTCTTGTTTATTCGTATTTTATCAAGGTTTTCGCAACATACCTAAGAATCAGCCAGAAGAATCAGTCAGTAGTTCTCTGTGGTATTTCAAATATAGTTATTCATATGTGGGCGATCTTTTCATGTTGTTTCGAACGCGGTGCGCTGGACACCGGCGTTCGCGCTGTCTAACAGTGTGTCCAGCAGGGGCGTTGGTGTACGTAATATTTGTGTAAAAGATATTAGTAAATTCTTATAACCAACCGTGCCGTTGGTGGAAAGCGCTTCGTATCATATCATAGATCCAGAACTTGGCCGTTTACATGAAAACTCGACAATACCTATTCGATAGCAGCAATATAATTTGACTATATTCCGCAATTTTTTTCACGCAAGGGTTCCTCTTATGATAAAAGGTGAAAAAAGTATAACCAGCCTATATGTACCCAAAATACCAAGTGGGATGATTGACGTCGACGTGGGTTTCGCCGAAGTCTGAATTGGAAATCCGGACGCACCATAATCGGCTGAGATGTGATGTTCCCGTCAGTAAACATTCATACTTAATGGGCACAGGCTATGTACTTTCGTTCCAGAAATTAATACAAATAGTGCTTATTACTACGTATTGTACCGATTGAGGTCCCAAACAAACTAGCTTCGTAATATACCTTAATTTCGTGTATGTATTTTTCATTACTTAAAGAACAAAAATCGGAAAAAACTATTAAATAAAAACTGTGGTTAGGGCCAAAATTGCTTCTTTTAGTTATCCCGCAAAACAGTAGCAATACCTTTTTAGTAAAATCCGTACATTGGCTTATGGTCATCTTGGTTTTGGCAAATGTGTTACTCAAAGACGAAACAGCGACTTTAGCAAGTTGTTCGCTTACAAACTTTCATAAACCTAATACGGTAGCATTAAGTCCGTAACTTGTATCAAGTCGCTCTTAATGAGATTAGAGAACGTATCTTCTGTACAATATTCAGCCCAAGTTTAGTTTTGGGTCATGGTTATATCTTGAAGTTCGGGAGTAATGAGTGTGGCAGAAATTTACACCCGGTCTAAGCAATCCTATTTACCTGTGAAAAATAAGTAGTTGTAAACTATTAACCTGTGAAAAATAGGTAGTTGTATAAAATAGTTCGTAAAATCGTATTAAAACATAACAAAATTTTTTTCATTAACCTATCATTTGGCTAGCTGTAGCGGTGACAGAAAAGCTAGGACTTGCATATTCCAATGTATATGTAACTTTTACCTGGCCAATGATAAGAACAGGGGCACAACGGTATAATAAGGTTATTCGTAAACCTGAGCCTAAGCCAATCAAGAAAACTATTCTAAAGCTTAAGCTTATTCTATTCTCATCCTCGCCAGAACGGTGTTATCGGATATCTATCTAGATTCTGTCATTCCGGCAAAAACTGATATCCGCATTCTGATTCACGTATGCAAGTTTATGCTGCAAAAATTTACCGTGCATATGGCGTAAACGCGTTGAGCTATACATAGAGCAAAACCAATATCAATGAATACATAATAGAGATGTGCCGATTAATCTACATCGGTAAAAATTGGCACTTTTCCGTGAGTATCTGCATCGGCACTGCAAAAAACTGCCGATTCTTTGCCGATACTTTTTGCACATAACAGTCAGTTAGAATGCTATTAATTTCATTTCTGGGAGCATATCAGTGCGTCAGGTCAGGAAAACTGTTCTCTTTTGCGTTTGTGTTTGAAAAAATTAACTGAAACGAACCGTTCTTATAGAATTTTAATTTATCATGGTTAGGGTTAAAATATTCATATTGATGTAATGTAGTATCGTATCTGTTAATTAAGCATGGTGTGCCAAAGTTGGAATCGGCATCGGCAAAATTTCAAAATAATCGGAATCGGCAAAAATTTTGGTATCGGCACATCCCTAATACATATATACACCAAAAAGTTGACTTAAGAACAAAACGAAAATGTATAAATTAGAGAATAATGCGAAAAAGAACCGCCAGTATAACATCGAAACAACTCCATTTTTCTAAAACCGTTTACAGTTGCAAGGTTTGGAGGGAGTAAGTATGTACGCCCAGTACAAAATGCCGTATATATTAGTGAAAGTAAAATTTATACGTATTAATTATAAGCTTCTTGAAAACTGAAAAATTTGTAATTAAAACTATTTTGTGTCTGTTTTGAACATAGATAGATTACAGGCTGTTACTATTGGTTTACTTTCATTTCATATATACCTACGTATCTGGCGTGCCCGCAGATTAGAGGATACCGGCGTGGATTATTACCAGATCCTTATTCTGGCTGCAGTTAATGTAATTAATAATTTCTTTAAAATAAATGTGGTTCTAAAGACGTCGATATTTCGTTTTGCAACACGTTATCGTCAATATTGTAGTTCCACCACAAAGTTGGACAAAATGAGCGATGAAAGCGACAGTTTTGATCCAGACTTCGAAGATGTAAGGCAAACCGTTCGAGCCTACTTTGCCGTAGTTATTGTCGTATACGTACCTTTTAGGTAGTTTGCAATAGGCAACTGTTCATTTTGCCCCTCACTATTGTCCAGCCAGCCGTTATGTATGGATGAGGGGAAAACAACTGCCGTGCTCGTGCACTAGAGATTTTATCTTATGCTTGCATTGCTTTCTTGACAGACGCAGTATTAAAAATCTCAAATTTCAGTTTTTTTGTGTTGTCTGTATAGTTTTAGACTCAACTTCTTGAAAATAGCTTATTCAAAAATGCAACTTTCTGTTCTAATTTTAGCAAGCAGCAAGGGTTTGACTTAATGTATAGCCACAAAGCGCAACAATATTTTATGCATTTGTAAACACAAATAATGTATTACGTATACGCTTTTACGCTTTGTTAATTTAATGCTTGAGTTTCAGTCAGACTACGAGACATCAAAACCAAAAAAGCAAAAACCTTCAAGTCCACCAAAGAAAAATATTGCGGCAAAACCGAAGTCCAAAACTACAGCTGTTTCGAAAGGATCCAAGGCAACCAAGAAAACAAGTCAGTGCATAATAGGTCAGAGTGTCGGCTAAACTCTGTGGTTCCTCAAGTGCAGTAACAGTTAGAAGAAATCCATCCAACAAAACTTAATTTTGCCGAAACATGACAGTTTCATCCACAAATACGGCGCTAAATGCGTATGGTACATATTATTTAGGTGCTGCAGTGGCAAACGGAGTGTGTGGTGATGGCGATGATCCTGAGAACGTTTTTGAAACACTTGACCATGCAACGTCGGGTGGTACAAAACGATTATCGATTGAAAGTATTTACCAACGCTTAAGTCAGCTAGATCACGTTCTTGTTCGCCCGGACACCTACATCGGACCTGTAGACAAATTAACTGAAGTACGTATATATGACATATAACGAAAATGCATAACTATAACGGTTTTTCCTAGAGATGTGCCGATGGCCGATACCAAAATTTTTGCTGATACCGATGCTGATTCTTATTTTGAAATTTTACCGATGCCAATGCCGATTCCAACTTTAGTATACCATGCTTAATAAAGAGATAAGATACTACATTACATCATTTTATAGAAACCTAAACCCTAACCATCAAAAACAATTTTAATTTTATAAGAATGGTTCATTTCAATTAATTTTTTCAAATACAAGCGCAAGAGAGATAACAGTTTTCCTAACCAGACACTTATATCCGTCCAGAAATGAAATCGGTAGCATTCCAGCTGACTGTTATGTGCAAAAAGTATCGCAAAGAATCGGCAATTTTTTGCAGTGCCGATGCCGATACTCGCTAAAACTGCTGGTAATTACCGATGGCGATGCCGATTAATCGGCACATCTCTAGTTTTTCCGCATGTGTTTTCGCAATTTTTCAAGCAGATTAAAGCATCATTATCACATTAAGGGATGTGAATGAATAGTACTAATTAGGGTTTCACCGGAATTCTTGCAAAAATCCCGTTCCTGTTAATGTATTCAAAGATGTAGGAACCGGAATTTTTACGGTTTTGTGGCGAATTGTTCAGAATCATTTAAATATTGGAAACTTTATCTTTGAAAAATCTTTGTTTCAAAATGAGTGTTTTTTCAATTAGTTTAATTTTGTTAATAAAGTGCTTCTGATTAGTGATTGGCCGTCTCCGTCTCGGCAAGTCTTGGGATTTGGGTGATATCGGTCTCGCTTTTCTTGAGTCTTGGTAGTTTGCAAATCGAAACCAAAGGTGAAAAAGCGATAAACATTGCTATTAGCTGAACCAGTTTGAGTTGATACAAGGGCATAGCAATATTTTGCTCGTATTTTGGAGTATATATATCAGGGTGCAACCGGAATTCCGGTTCCGGCATTTTTTCACCTTCAGGTTCCGGTAAATTTTTACCGGATTTAAAAATTCCGGTGTTATAATTTGGCCGTTTTCTTAACTTTGCTCATTTTTAAGAATATCTTTTAAAAGCCACTTGTACTCCGAATATAAGCCGTTGATGGTGGATTTCACTTCAGTCGACGACGAAAATCTAAAATACAACAAATAAAATAAATACCTATGTTCGACTGAGGTTGTTTCACAAATAACAGAGAAAAATACGATTAAAATGAAATTTTTGGTGAAATGCATTTTTCACTTTCCGGTTCCGGTAAAATTTTCAAATTGCGGTTCCGGCAAATTGTAATTCCGGTTGCAGTTTTGTAATATATGAGACCGCAACCGCGGTATCCGGCAATCCCTAATTGCGACTACAGCGGTAATGACGAGTGCTTTTCGTGCAGCTGCGCTGTTGTGAAAACGAGATACGCGTGGGTTTTTACTTGTTATAAACACCAAATGTTGCAGTTTTTAAACCTAATATATTAAAATTATAGCCCATGTGGGTATGGGATAACGATCAGCAGAAAATGGTTTACCGAGAAGTTACGTACGTTCCAGGACTGTACAAGATCTTTGATGAAATTTTAGGTATGTGCGCTCTATGATACGCTATGCGAACTGTCTTTTTAGAATTAAAAGAAAAGTATCTGTTGTGCAGACTATGCTAGAATAAGGTTTGGTTAAAATTTGATGGATGTATAAAATATTTTAACCGTTCTGGCATAAAGCTCTAGCGCGTACATTTAACATTTTGCCGGTAAGCAAAAACCTACAGGGCAACGTGCATATTAAAATCCGCGAACGTTCTGACGTAGCTACAACCGACTCGACAGCACATAGGTATGGTTAACTCTTAGAGTGTCAGCAAAACTAACTAGAATTGAAGTTTTTAACGGAATAGCAACCAGTTCCAACAGGAACTAAATTTTGCCGAAACAGGAACAGGAAGAGGAATTGAATGTCTGCGCAGGAACCGGAACAAAAACAGAAATCGGAACAGGAACAGAAACCGGAATTTGAAAATAATTTCCGTGACCGAATTACTGTTGTACTTTTAAGCAAACTTAGCAAAAAAATTGCTTGAGTGATTTTTCAGCTATTTCATCCTCAAATTTTGCGAAAACCCATCAGAAGAGCCAGTTTATTAACGCAATTGAAGAATTGCAACAACCGTAGTTTCGAAATAACAAATTTTTAAAAACAAAGTTTCCCGTATTTAAACGATTGTGAATAATTTGCCAAAAACCGAAATAATTTCGGTTCCTTTATCTTTCAATGTAGGAACAGGAATTGAATTTTTGCAGGAATTCCAGTTGAACCCTGGAATCGATTTAAATTTCAGTTAATGCCGCTGACAACAAACAGCGAGATTCCAAAATGAATGCGATACGTGTTACTATTGATCAGTAAGTCTGCTGATGCAGGTTTCGTATGTTTGAAATGCACAGTGTGGTGTGTTTGTAGCAATGTATATTTTAACGTGGACTGTTATTTTGTTATAATCGTTTGGATTTAGAGTAATTTCGAAGCATCACGCTGCAATATGTGAAAATCTTTGGTCGGCTGGACAACAATATATTTAAAGTATTTAAACATTGGATAACGCTTTATAAATGCTGCTGGCACACACTGGTCACCGTCTAGCGGACGGTGCGCTGGTGGCGCCTTAATATACGTGTAAATTTTGAGATCGCAAAGCTAATGTAGAAAGATGATATAATGTGAGTTAATTTTAATGATTTGGCTTGTAACTTTGTTTTAGTTTATTCTTGGGTATTGCCAGTATTTTGGAAATGGAGTCATGCTGTGCTAAAGAATTTGAAACGTTCCTAAGATACAGGACAAAAATCGCAAAGCGGTTTCCCACAAACCACTTTCATCCTGGTTACGGCCTTGGTAGTATAGATACGTATTTTGCAATTTATATAACATTTAGAGCAAAAAATGAAATCAGTATTTGGAATAATGGCCGCGGCATACCGGTCGTGGAACACAATGTTGAAAAAATGTTTGTGCCGGAAATGATTTTTGGCACGCTCCTAACTTCCTCGAATTTCGATGATAATGAAAGGAAGGTTACTGGTCAGTTTCAAATTTTTACTTACAGATTGTGTTGTAATAACTAAACGTGTTGACTAGACTTGTAATCTATTTGAACTAAAATTAATCACGTGCCACGCAAATTCTCATTTGAGCATATCACTACCATTTTCGTTTATCGCGCTGGATGCTCGGTGCTATTTGACATACTTTGTTGTTTTTGTTGTCTTGCATCAAGTTTGTTCAGCAATCATGGGATTTTGTAAATATTATTCGGTAGCCCAGCAAGCATTTCAGTAATGCTTTGTTTTGTTTAGTTAATGCGCTGCAATTCAAAATTATGTTGGTTTTGATTTTGATGTAACATTTTTCTCTTAGGGGGTCGGAATGGCTTTGGCGCGAAACTTTGCAACATATTTTCAACAAAATTCACAGTTGAAACTTCGTCTCGTGAGTATAAAAAGTCGTTTAAACAAACATGGACTAATAACATGAATAAAGACGTTCGACCGGAAGAAATGCAGTCGAAAGGCTTGAAACCTGTAATCGGCAGTTCATCAGGCGATGATTTCACAAAAATCACTTTTCAGCCCGATTTGAAGGTGGGTACTTTACATAGATACCTTTTCTTATATGCGTTGCCGATTTAGTGTCTCGGATGTTTATCACCGGATAAGTGTCCTGAATACAGAGCGATCGGAACATTTTGGTTTACTAATATCGGCGTCTTCTACTCAAAGTGACGGTGCTTAGGCGTTTATTCCAGTGGGATATGTTTAAATTTAGAGGTCGGTTCTGAAAGTGTGCTAGAGGTCGGTTCTGAAAGTGTGCGTTGGTATAGAGTTCCTGGTATTTCTATGAATCTGGCATCTCGGTAAAAAGTAACATTCCTTTTTAATTGTGGCAGTCAGTGACTTCGAACAGTTTCGATTCGATCGTAGCTAGTGAGTTTGTGAGCAATACTGTCATGTACTTTTAACTACATAGTGTACTCGACTTAAATTTTTCATTTTAGCGATTTAAAATGAAAGAACTGGATGATGATCACGTCGCGCTACTTTCAAAGCGAGCTTTTGATGTTGCCGGTACAACGCGCGGTGTACGTGTATTTCTTAATGGGACTCGATTACCGGTAAGATATTGGTTTGAAACTTTGGTGTAGAGAATGGAATTTTGTTATGTAAGGAAAATGAATTTTCTGTAAAGCAATTGTGAATTACCAATTATTGACTTGTGGCTAGAACCAGGGATGGGAGTCTCAATAAAGATGTAGTGACGGAGACAGTCTCAAATTCTTTGAGACTGAGAATTGAGATATGTTGCAAAGTTTCAGGAATTTTTGCACCAATACCGAAACATTTCGGAAAAATTCTAAATCACTAATTTTGTAGGTCCTATTCTGCTGAAAAACAATAATATAAGATTTAAAAAGAAAACAATGTAAATATGGTATATTCGTTTATTTGGCACAAACTATACATTTGAGAACAATCGCATATCAGCGAAACAGACCAACTTTATGTCTTACAATAAAAATTGTATTGTCGCAGAAATCATATTAATGTTACTGGCAGGCTTCGAACGATTTTGTACTTAAAACTATATAATATTTGAAGTTTCATAAAATACGAACCTCCGGATAGGTAGTAAAAGTTTTAGTTCACCACATCCCGGCTGCTGCGAACTCAACATTTTCCTACTTACTTAGACGAACTTACACATATTTACGCGATATCGCGTTACTAAAGATTCTGTGCTGTGCTCAGCCACTTACTGAATTAAAATCTAGCATGCTTTAAAAATAAGTAACTACTAAATTTACTTCAGGAAAACACATAACAATGCTATTAAATAGCATAAAATTTTCATATAACAATAGTAAATATTAAAACAATTTACAACAACTGGCAGTCCTTGCTGGCATCAATTTTGGAGTAGAGATCGACCGATTCCGAGATCCGAATCCATGCCGGATCTATGCAATTTTTAAGATCCAGATCCGGTAAAATAAACTACTGGATCTCCGGATCCGAAATTTGATATACAAACAAAAACATACCAAAATTGGTGTATGTATTTCAACTATGCGTACGTAATCTAATAAGCACTGTGTGAGCATTAATGCTTTGTTGGAATGTCTATACGAAATACCTATATAACAAATTGAATATAAAAGTGTATGAATTTGCAAGTTTCATTGCTAGTGATACAAACTGCTTGACTTATACTTATATATACTTGAAAGTGCAGTAAAATTTAGCAAAACAGTGGACATTCTAGAACAAATGGTTGTAGCAGTAGTACAAACATATTTCTAAGCGTGAGGCTAAAGTTTACCATAAAATGCGTGATTCCAATAAGTAGAGTGATTATTAATCAGGAACATATTATTCAGGAATAAGTTTCAAAGTTAACACCTTAATTACATATACGCGGCAGGGTGCAACCGGAATTACAATTTACCGGAACCGGAACCGGAATTTGAAAATTTTACCGGAACCGGAAAATGAAAAATGCATTTCACCAAAAATTTCATTTTAATCTTATTTTTTGCTCTATTATTTGTGAAATACCCTTAGTCGAACATAGGTATTTATTTTATTTGTTGTATTTTAGATTTTCATCATCGAATGAAGTGAAATCCACCATTAATGGCTTATATTCGGGTGTACAAGTGGCTTTCAAAAGAGATTCTTAAAAATTAGCAAAGTTAAGAAAACGGCCAAATTATAATACCGGAATTTTTAAATCCGGTAAAAATTTACCGGAACCGGAACCGGAAGGTGAAAAAATGCCGGAACCGGAACCGGAATTCCGGTTGCACCCTGATACGTGGAGACCATTTTTCTATATTATATACGTTAGGTAATGAAAAATTATCCAGCTGGTAAGATCCGGATCTGGGCTGGATCTGAATTTTAAGATCCGGATCCGGTAAATGCAAAATTTTGGATCCGGTCGTTCCCTATTTTGGAGTCTCAGTGGCTAAACCTGAGACTTTTCCAAAGGTGAGACTGAGACTACGCGTGTCTTAGGAATTTTCGAAACTTGAGACCGATACTCATATCCCTGGCTAGAATACAAATACACTTGTTTGTTTGATGATTAAGCACACTTTATTATGCTGAATTGTATTTGGTGTTTTGTTTCTCTGGATACCTACGGTATATTAAAGCGGCAACTATGATTGTTGTTTTAGTGCACTGGTTTCAAGGAGTATACAGAGTTATATTTGAAAGATTTGGTAGATGACGATGGCCATCCGGTTAAAAGCGAATATGAAACGGTTAACGCACGATGGGAAGTTGCTGTCACCCATTCGGACAAAGGCTTTCAGCAAGTCAGCTTTGTCAACAGCATTGCTACAGCGAAAGTATGTTGTTCGGTTTGTTGTTTTTTAAGCACAAAAGATATGTATCGGTTTTAACATTCGAATTAAGCGCGTTCCTTGGTCATTAATTCCAGAACTGCTTTTCGGTAACGTCGTTAAATTTTTAGCTTTAAATATTATATCGTTTCTGTTGTAGGGCGGTCGACACGTTGATCATGTAACAGATCAAGTAGTTACAAAAATAATCGAACATGTTCGTAAACAAATTAAAAAGTCTGGTACGAATATCAAGCCATTTCAGGTAGGATTGTTCTTTACTGCAACTAATATAATGGGCCCGTATTAATTATGGTGGCCTGCGATCTAAGCATAAGCCTATGTGACTTCAGTCTCCCAGTAGACAGTCCGAGGCTTCTATAATTAACATGAGTCAGATTTTTTGAAAGAGTATGTTACATTCGAAGTTGTAGTTTTGAGCATTTGAACATGAGTGTACTGTTTGTATTGCACGACAGAAAAAACATAACATATCAAACGTGATAATAAGCAATATAGTGTGTATGTTTTACATATCATTGCAAAACAACCCATTCTTCATTTCCACAGGTCAAAAATCATCTCTGGGTGTTTGTCAATTGCCTGATTGAAAATCCAGCGTTTGCATCGCAAACGAAAGAAGTACTTACAAGTCTGCCTGATACATTTGGATCTAAATGTTCAATTGATGACAAGTTCATCAATAAGGTAGGTAAATGAGCAAAATGGCTAGATGGCAGGGTGGTAACAAAGGTTCGGAATCGGATTCGGCACAAATTGGTTCGAATTCGGTTGTGAAAATGCCGAATCCAACAATGTTCTGCTTTATGTGTTTCTTTTTAAGCAATAACCATTTAAAATAACTTGTTATATAAATCAATACTTTTTGTTTCAAGACGCACATCTCAGAACTGAGGTCGGGCACGATATATTGAGTTTTAAAATTTATGCGGCTGGCATTGCGTTGATATTTTGAAACAAATTATACGTATGTCCGAAATTTGCAGCATGCAAGATTCGGTTTCGGATTCGGCAAATTCGCTGAAATCAGATTCGGATTCGGTCAAATCGTGGTTTCCGTGCCAAGCTGCTAGATGCATGTGTGACTTGTATGTTACGGTGTAACCTCAACAGGAATATGTTTAAAAAATCAGACTTGATACTTGACGTTGGTGCATTAAATGTTTTCGGGTGATGCTTAAAAAATTCGTCGCCAGCCAGCAGTTTTCGTCTTATTTTTGTGACAATGTACTGTTTTTCATTGATTTCTTTTCTTAGTAACAATTCCGATTGGGAGGGAGGAGCTGCTGTCCTCTTGGATACGCCACTGGTTGCAGGTAGTGATGAGTTGCAACTGACGGTTTTCATTTACTTGCCAAACACTATTTTTGACATTGTTTTAAATGTAATAGTAGCTTTGTTACTGTGCTGTTTAAGGTGATAAAAAATTGTAGAATCGTGGACAACATTATGCAGTGGGTGCGGTTTAAACAACAGGTACGTAATAAATATCTCAGTTATATTGTCGTCAAATATTATACCTTGTGTGCATTCCGTATAAGTATTGTTGCTATTACTGAAAACCACCTTGACAGGAACGGGAACTGATAATAAACGAGTTTTGAATGGTAGAAAGTTATTGGATTCGCCTTTAAGTCGCCCTGGTGTCAAACGCAATTTTTTGTTGTGCATGAGAGAACTAAGTCTCGAAAATACTTCTTAACTACTGTTTTGTGGAAAATTACATTCTGGTCGAAAACATGAAATTCCTACCGTATATTAAAACCACAAACTCCTAAGTTATCCCAAAGGCTTTAGCAGGGTGCAAAGCAGAACTGGATTATAGCGGAATTTCTCAACGACGTCGCATGAACAAATTGGCCATATTTTTTCGCTCTGTAAAGCTAAACTACAATCAATTATTGATAAGGTAACATGTCGAAAACAAGTTAATAGATAAATGATGCAGAATATACAACATATAACAACAAGTAGGCCTAAAATTAAAATATGGAAATTTCTATTCCGATTGATTGTGGAATCGGAACTCGTTTTGAATCGGAATTTTAATCGAAATCGGAATTTCAATTGCACCCTGGGTATAGCTACGTAGTTTACGAAATTAACAAAATTATATTTTTGCATTAGTCACAACTTGACAAAAAATGTCACGCTAGCAAGCACTCAAAGCTGCGTGGGATGCCGAAGCTCGAGGACGCGAACGAAGCTGGCTCTAGGAATTCAGACAAATGCACGTTGATTTTAACCGAAGGGGATTCTGCCAAAACATTAGCTGTCGCTGGATTAGGCGTGATCGGCCGCGACTATTACGGCGTGTTCCCGTTGCGAGGAAAAGTTTTGAACGTACGCGAAGCCCAACATAAGCAGGTAAGAAGGCGGAGGGGATACGCGAATTTAAAAAAGCAGGGTGGTTTTTAAATCTGACAACAGCTCCAAGGTTTGTGATTACTATCAATCAGCGAACAGTGCGTGTAAAAATGTTTTTTGTGTATAACGTGTTATTGTTACGTGGAAAAGTTTTGAACGGACGCGAACTCAACATAAGCAGGCATGCGTTTGATGAGGATGGATTTATTTGTAAACCAAACTTCTCTAGTATAACGATTCTTCGGTAATTATTATTAATCACAGTGACGGACGGCGCCCGAACACATTTTAAAAGCTTTTAAAAGTATATCGAAACCCTAGCATTCCGGCGCGAATTTTGTTGGCTTTGATTGTTTTTCTGCTGCAACTATGGCGTACATATATTTTGTTGGTTGTATTCATTTTGGATCAATTTCTGGTTTCATGCATCGGTCTAGAAAACTTTGGTTTCAACTGGTTATCTGTTTAGGTTATGGAGAACGCAGAAGTCAACAACGTAATTAAAATCCTCGGATTGCAGTATCGAAAGAAATATGATGTAGGTGTTGAATTTAGTGTGTATATTCTGCGAATTAATTAAAGTAACTTTAAGCATTATTGAGAAATTTTATTCAATTTTCAAGATTTATGCTGCTTTCGTTGAAATTGATTTAGCCATAAATATTATTTAATTTATAGCGCATGTAAGTGCGACGTTTTATGTTAAAATCTTGTTTTTAGACCGACGCCGATCGAAAAACTTTGCGATACGGCAAAGTGATGATAATGACAGATCAAGATCAAGACGGTTCGCATATTAAAGGCTTGATTATTAATTTTATTCATCACAATTGGCCATCGCTAATTCGGTCAAATTTCGTTGAAGAGTTTATCACACCGATTGTCAAGGTAGTTTTACAGAGTGGCGTTGCTTATCGAATGAGATTTGCAAATTTCTGATGGTGTGTTTCTATCCATGAAAAGATGGAATTTAAATAGGTATTTCTGTACTGGTGATTTGAGATTGGAGCTTTGCTTTTCGAGCAGCGTTTATATCGACTGTTATTTCAGACGCACGTTTTTGGTAAGTTCCTTCTTCCGTTGTTTCGGGTTAGTTTTGTAACAATTTATATTTGGATTGAACATGAAAAGCACAAAAATTCTAAAATGTTGCAATAGACTAAGAATATGGCCTTTATTTCCCGGATGTGTTCGCTAAATTTTTCGTGGAAATGTTTAGTGATGTCAAGTTTTGCATTTTTACTCAAATAAAGCTCAACATCTTATGCAGTCTTCCTTGTTATCTAGTTGCACCCTGGTTTGTAATATGCACTCGTTTCTGTAGCTTCTAGAATTATGTAATGCTTTTACCAATTTTATTGATAAATATAAATTATCTAATTTAGAGCTCTGCAGTAGTTTATTTTTGTAGGTATCTAAAGGTAACGTCGAAAAATCGATGTACAGCTTGCCTGAATATGAAGAATGGAAGTCCGAAACGCTAGACTGGAAGTCGTATAAAATAAAGTATTACAAAGGTGTGAATTTTTAGGATCTGCAGTAATTGAGTGAAGTGAACCTACTTTATGAACCTATGTACATGTTTATCATCCCTTGAAACCGTGTTGATCACACTGTTCATGGTGTTTGAAGTGCTGCAAATCACGACTAAGAGTTTTTACACACACTGATAGGTTTCAAGCGCGCAGTATACATAATGTAATTTCTATGTTGTGTGGTTGTTTTTAGGTTTGGGTACATCGACGGCAAAAGAAGCTAAAGAATATTTTAGTGATATGTTACGGCACCGCATTCCATTCCGCTACGGCGGTACAGACGATGATGCATCAATTGAACTAGCATTTTCAAAGACTCGGGTTGATGACCGAAAGACATGGTTGACAAATTTTATGGAAGATCGCAAACGCCGACGCGAACTTGGTCTTCCAGAAGTAATCAATAATGCAAAAAATTACTGATGAAAAATAGGATATGGTGTTCGCTAGAAATTGAGTCTGATTTTTGAATCTGATAATCCACCGTTAGTTGAAACAAATTTTCGGTGTTCCTGAAATTAACTGTGTCTACATTACTGTATCTTATTAATGTTTTACTATGTCTATCGTCTACCATTTTTAAGATTTATTTGTACGAAAAAGATACACGCACAGTGACGTACAAAGACTTCATCAACAAAGAGTTAATATTGTTCTCGAATATGGACAACGAACGAAGTATTCCATCGTTAATGGACGGTTTTAAACCGGGGCAGCGCAAAGTATTGTTCACATGTTTTAAACGAAAATTGAACAAAGAAGTGAAAGTCGCTCAGTTGGTGGGATCTGTTGCAGAAATGTCTGCTTACCATCATGGTGAAGTAAGTTATTGGGTTTAAAATATGAAAACCTTAATGAATGAATGTAAAACCATCCGCGGTCCGCAAAGAGTTTGTGTAACTGATTCGATAGCGTCATTGCAAATTTAGAAACATTCAAAAACGTAATGTGTGTTAATCAGTATTATCGAACGTCAAAAATTAATAATACCTTACGAACAAACAATGTTACCTTTCATCTGAAATCTTCTTTCGGTTTCACAGTGAGCTGTATAACACCGTGCGATTAAATTGTGAATTTTATAGTTTGATTTTGGAATAGTTTTGGTTGTGATTAAATTCTTTACTATTTTCAGACTTCGCTGTTGGGAACCGTTGTGAACCTAGCGCAAAATTATGTCGGTAGCAACAACATTAATCTGTTGATGCCTATTGGTCAGTTCGGTACACGATTACTTGGAGGCAAGGATTCCGCCAGTGCAAGATATATTTTCACTCACCTGAAGTAAGCGATTTTGGATTTTGTAACAGTTAGTAGGTGTTTTAAAAACGTTACTTTAAGTGATATCTTCTTACGGATGTATCAACCGGCGGTCAGTGTTTTTCTAACGTAGTTTTGAATCGGAAAACGTAATTTTACACTGAGCCCGATTTTGTTCTCCGATTGTTGAGGTTTTCGGCTGAATTTGAGAAGTTTGTAATGAACCACGGCTTGTCCGGATATTATTTCCACCGTATAGGCTAGCTGGATAGTAATTTTTACCGCAACCATAATCGGATGTTAACCAGATATAGCATCTTAATTTGTGCACTGCAGGAAGTACTTTAGTCTTGCACAAGTGTTTACTGATTGAAAAGTATATTGTTAGCTTGATTAGTGCAGTTGCAGCAAACTGTCTGGTATTTCCACATGTAAATAACAGTTATATGATGCCTAGGAACTTAACCACAAACATCTGGTATTCGATATGTTTATACTGGGTACATGAGGCGAATACGAATGTCTGTTTTTTGCCTGATACCAGACCGGAACAGGATATTCGATCGATCACTAATCTGTACGACTGATTTTTGTTTTGACTGATATTAAACCGGAACAGGATATCCAGTCGATCGCTGATCTGAACGACAAATTCTTGCTTTTGTTTTCTAGCCCGCTTACACGATGCGTATTTCCTGAATCCGACGATTACGTACTGCGATACTTGTACGACGATAACCTCCGTATTGAACCGGAATGGTATTGCCCGATCATACCAATGGTTTTGGTCAATGGCGCCGAAGGAATTGGAACCGCATGGAGCACGAAAGTGCCAAATTATAATCCAGAAGATTTGGTTCGAAACATTCGACATATGCTGGACGGCCAGGAATTAGAAAAGATGGTAAGTGCATGTTTGAACTTAGAAAATAATTGTTGAAATTTGTTTACTTTTCGTTGTGGACCGTGGATTTTAGATTATTTGAAATACTTTGCTACCGTTGCAGCATGAGAATGCCCGTGTAAAATTGTAGTCAACCTTAATTTTCCAATAGCTGTTACTTGTAATGTTTTAATTTAAGTTGTTACTTGTAATGTTTTAATTTAACTTGGAAATCTACATTTGTTCGTTTCCAGTAATTATGCTATCCTTGCTAACTTTGGCTTTAGGTTCAAATACACGTACTGTCAAATTGCCTGACATATTGGGTTTATTTTAGTTGCCGTGGTATAGAAACTTCCGTGGCGCAATTGATGAAATATCGCAAACTCGATTTGTGTTCAGCGGAGAAGTTGGTATGCTTGAAAACAACGCATTTGAGATTACCGAATTGCCAGTTGGCACATGGACACAAACATATAAAGAATCCGTCCTCGAACCATATCTGTATGGCACTGAAAAGATACCAGTTATTTTGCAGTAAGTTTGTCATTTGTTTACTGTTATATCGTGAGTGCATGTTATGAAATTCGGTGTTTACCGTTTGATTCGCTAAGAAATGCTCCAAATAGTTATAAATTATCAATGTAATAATTCGAATTTAATGGTGACTTGGCAGTCAGACCTTGTTATGACGTTGCAAAATCGTTCGAACAGTGAAGTAGTTCGTGTATGGAATTAAGTTTAGGTAGCATAGTGAATGGTTCTTTTTCCAAAACACCCTTTTACTGAACTTCGATCATTCTCAATATTGTTTGTCAGTAGCATTACCGTTTCAGGGATTTCAAAGAATATCACACTGAGGCAACTGTGCGATTTGTGGTCAAAGTATTGCCACAAAAATGGGACTCAGTATTAGCAGAAGGCATTCATAAGAAGTTCAAGTTGCAAACAACATTGCTCTGTAACTCTATGGTAAATTTGTTTTAAGCCTTCCTTTAAGCTTTTTGTTTCATTTTGCTCACAAGGGCCAACGATACCAATTTATTTATTGCCTGAAGTCCTATACTTCGTAGAGTGGCAAAAAAGTTCGGATTCGGCAAAAATTGACAGTTCGGTTCGGATTTCGTTGTGAAAAAGTCGAATCCAAGAATATTCGATAATATCTGTTTACATTTTAAACGATAAAAAAATTATATAACATGTTATAATCAATATTTATGTTTCGGATCAGAAATCACATAAGTGAGGTCAGGCACGAATATATCAAGGTTTAAAAGTTAGGCGGCTACTATTGCATTGATATTCTGAAACAAATTATCGATATATCGTAGCATTGCATGATGCAAGGTTCGGCTTTGGATTCGGTGCCACCCTGAAGCACGGAGGAACCGAATTCAGGATTTGACCGAGTCTAAATCAATTGCTAATTTGCCGAATCCAAATATTACATATTCCAAATTTCAGGTGTCAGAATATCAACGCAAGGCCAACCACATAACCATTAAACGTTCTAATCCGAACCCTTTTGCCAGCTTGTCCTGAAGTTATCATTTGTACGCATACATGGTAAAGTCAAAAAACAGGGTGAATATTTAAACACAGGGGTTGAAATGTGCTCGTTGGGAAACACCTAGAGTCATTTTATTGCATCTAGAGAGACCTATAAGTATTTGGTTTCTTTTCAGGTTTTGTTCGATTCCAAGGGAGTTTTGCGGAAATTTGACAATGTGCTAGATATTTTTCGCGACTTTTACGAAACACGGCTGGCAGTTTATGTTAAACGTCGTGAATACCTGCTTGGCATGCTGACTGCCGAAGCTGAAAAACTTAGCGAGCAAGCCAGATTTATATTGCTCAAAATAGAAGACAAAATAAAGCTCGGTGCGGTTCGCTTTTGAAACTACATTATATTTGGTTTTAAACGTAACAGATATTGATGTTGCGGATGTCCGCATCTCAAAAATTAAGTATAGGTCTTACATCAGCATCCACATTTAATTTTTAATTTTTCGTTTATAACCGAATGGAACGTTGTGCAACATTCAATGATATGCATGTGTACTTTGCAACACATTTCTGTTTTATCACGTATGTTCAACAACTGTCTTTTGATTTTTGAACTGTTTTACAGAGAACAGAAAGAAGAAAAATATTGTTGAGCAACTGATTCAGCATCGCTTTAAGCGTGATCCCGTCCAAGGTTGGAAAACGGAAGTGATGAGGAAACAAAAAATTGATGTAAGTTTAAACGATTTTGGTGTGGAAGACAATTTATTAAGAAGATTCGGTTAACCACAAGGTTCGCAACGGTTGTTGTAACATTTAAAATATGAATTTTGTTTATTTATATATTTGTTTTGTTTATTATTCATTATTGCGAGATTTCAGGAACTTCAAGATCCAAACGACAACGTCGATGCGGACGGAGACAATACTGGTGACGATGACTCACAATCGGCTGATAAACAAGTTATGGCTGGATACGAATACCTTGTTAATTTGGCTGTGATTAAATTGTCATTAGAAGAGAAATTGAAACTCGAAAAGGAACGGGACTCAAAGTTAAATGAACTCACCGTTTTAAAGAACAAAACTGAAAAAGATTTATGGCGAGAAGATTTGGCGAGATTTGAACAGGAGTATCAGGTAGACTTGTGTTGTCCTTTGTGCGGGAATATATACATAAGTTAATGTTTCTATGATTTTTGAGAATGTAAGTGCAATATGTTAGGGTTTTTGTTTGTTCTTGTTCTTAATTTCGTTCGTTTTTTCTAACGTTGTCCATATGAGGGACATTAGAGAGTTAAGCGCTTAGATACGTACCGCGCAAGGTTCCAACAGGAATTGAATTTTTATGCAGGAACGTGAACAGGAATAGGAACCGGAATTTGAAATAATTTTCATCACCAAATTACTGTTGGCCTTTTCACAAAACATGCCAAAAATGGCTTAAGAGTATTTTCAGCTAATTAAGTTTTGCAGAAACACATCAGGAACAAGTTTTAGTAACAAAATTGAACTAGGTACAAAAACACTCAAAGTTTCCAATATTTAAATGATTATAAATAATTTTCCATAAACCCGTAAAAATTGCGGTTCCTGCGAACTGGAAAAGGTATCGAATTTTTGCAGGAATTCCGGCCGGGACAGGAATACCGGTTGAACCTGCCACATGGTTTCGATTTTACTAACTTCGAAAATTCGCTATCTTCTGAACACGTAGTTCTTGAAAATGTCACCGTGGCAATGTTTGAGGTGTCTAGTTTTTTGTTGTAGAAATTCCTTGCCAAAGAACAAAAAGATATCTCTGAAGGAAAGATGATCTCAGGTGGTGGGGCTGGTAAAGGCAAGCGTGGTGGTGGTGGTGGTGGTGGTGGTGCTTCTAAAAAGAATACCGTTAAAGAAACACAGCCGTCTGAATTTGCAGAACGGGTCGCTCCTACAATAGAGGAATTCAAAGTAAAGTATGTCGATAATCCAGATAAACAAAAACGGCAGGTATGTATATTTTACTAATTGTGTTACTTTTAAAGGTATTTTAAAAGCTTCTTTGGTATGTTTGGATCAATGACATACATACATTTGTGTTGCGACTTTATGGTTAGTATTCATCAGAGTTTAGTTAAAGGAGTAGCGAAATACGATAATTCTATGTTGTTAGATTATGTAAGGCAGCAGGACGGAGTGTATACTTATTTGTACATTATAATCTTCTTTGTCTTTCTGTACTGTTTACTAAAACAATAACATTTAAGAGGAAGAAAAAGGATTCACTGGATACTAATAACGTTGAAACCGAAGGCCTCGCAAGCAGATTGTTTAAGAAAAAACGACAATCTGGTGAACTTGCTGGACCGGTATCGGATGAGAAAGGTTTGCAATCTGTTTTTAGGTTGTAGTTTCGATAGAACAATTTCGCGACTAGTGTACAGCCCCGTCATACAACTAAGTATTTATACAAGGTATATAATATACTTAGTTATTAGATCTGTGGATTGTATCCGCTAGTCATGTTGGTTTTCGAAACGTGACTAAGACTTGATTTTTTAACAAAACTGTTAGGCAAGCAAGTACTGAAATAAGCGCGCTAATGCATTAATAATATTTAGGATAACTTCATCGTGGAATGCCTCCAATTTCATTTCAGGCATCAAACGTTTTTTGAACGCCGCTCCGAAAAAACAGGAACCAACTTCAGTTGATTCGGATGTTGAACTCGTTGAAGAATGTGATACGAATGCTGAGCAAATCCCAAAGGCCAAGAAGTCACGAACAGCGCCCACTGTGTCTGCTGCTGCTGGGTCCGCTCATGTCGCCAAAGCAAGCAAAAGGCCGCGTGCCGCTAACGATAGCGATAGCGATGTTTGTCTTTCAAGCGATGAATCCGAGAGTTATTCAGAAGTAGCAGTAGCCCGAACCCTACCGAAGAGAGCACGAAAACCACAAAAATACGATTTCGGTGAAAGCGACGATGAGGACGGTGGTAAGGATGACCAGTCTGAACAGAGTTACAATGACGGCTCGGATGGTGCTGCGAAGCCTTTAAAGGATGACCATGGTACGTAAAGTTAGAGTGGCGCTATACTTGTCACGTTTTCTCCGTCCGTCGCTGCTCAAGTCTGTCACTGCGCGTGCACCGTGCGGTATTGTATGCGAGAAATTCGAGCAGAAGGTACAGCGCGGTGACGGACGCCAACGAGTGACAGACGGCAACGGAAGACATTGAAATTTTTAAAAATATTGCGCCAGAATAAATATCGTGCCGTAATGTACTGACAATTGGAAAACGTTAGTAATTATTGAGCTAAATATTGACTAGGCTACTAGTTCTAATGCTGAATCACTAATTGTGTTTACCGTGTAGTTGTCGAGACCTAATTCAAAACAACACCACAGATTTAGTTTGCATGTTTCCAAACTTGTCGTTCGAGTTTGTTTTAGTGATATCTCGTTCTCCGTCTCCTGTTGCGGGTCCTCGACTGAGTGCCGAAGAACTATTTGATTCGTTAAATTTACCCAATTCGACACCTGGTGAAGTAAGTCTGTTCTATTCCTAATAAAGTAACTTTGTAAATGATAAGCAAGCTCCTGTTTTTTACTACTCAGGTGTTAACTTCGTAGTGAATCCGCAGACAGTTGCCGATTAAGCAAGTCTGTAGTTATAGTGTAGCAAAGCACAGATGAGAACAGTTCGATCATATATTTTTTACTCCAATATAATTTAGTGGCGTATATTTTAGTGTGAGCCTAGTGAACTTGACACTCGTGAAAATAGTAATCATTCATTCGAAATGCTATAAACGTTCCAGGTCAAGATTTCGAGGTATGCATCTTTAGTAGCGGCAAAGCTTAGCTACTATAAAATAGATTCAGTAAATGATTGTTTGTTTGTACTTAGGTTGCACAAAATGTTGACGGTGACAGCAATGAACCTGGCAACTGGCTGACTGCGCCAAAGAAAAAACTGACTCAGCACAAGAAGAAAGCCTCATTTGAATCTGGTAAGCACCACATTGAATGGTCGGATTTTGTTACATACATACATACATCACATAATTTTATTATGCGTATGGTCAACGTATACTCCTTTTAGTACAAAACTTTGCCAAAATCTAAAGCAAATGTTTTATCAACTTTTCTCATTTAGATAATGATAGTGACGTTTCATTCGTTGATTCTGAACACGAGACAGATCGGGGAAAAGGTGAGTTCTATTGCATCGCTAACAATTTTTCTATTGTCAGGCTGCACTTCTATTCCGTTCGGCCAAAGATTTTGCGAATGGCTTTTGCCTGGCTGTTTTGGTATATTTCTTATTCTTAGGCATGTGGATTGATTGTTGCTGATCTATATCTTACTTTTCAGAAGTAAAAAATTGTAACAGATAACTTTTAGTAATGGTCGTAGGGCTGTTTTCTGATATGCTGTACTTTTTAGAAACGAAGAAACCTGAAAAAAGCAAACCATCGAAAAACGATAACGATAGTAAGTTGGAGAAAGATGGTTTTAATCAATTGTCTCTTGATTTCCTGGTCTGAGAATGGGAGTCCACCTACATGCGAGCTGCCTCACTCCGACATGTGCCACAGTTAACCTCCATCTCATGTGTTCCCAGCCCCCTTCCCGTGCAAACACAAATTTTTGAGATATATTATACACCAGTTTTAACTATGTGCAGAATTGTAAAACAATGCAATGCAGGGCACATGCACCACCTGGAAACCTCAGCGCTGAGTCAAAAATTACATTCTCAATGCCTGTTGTGGTATGCTGCAAAAAATAATGTAAACCGTAACGGCTGATTCCGCACAACTAGTCGACCATCAGTTCAGTGGAAAATAACATCAACCTGCAGGTTAAAGCATGGTTTGTTTTTTGGCAAACGCCGGGGCATTCACCCACGAAGTGTTTTCACCCAGAAGGAGTATATTTTGCTCTAGAAATCTGTAAACACCCAAAACTTGATTTATGCCGATTATTTTGTGTGGCTGTATTAAAATAAATGCAACTAAAACTGTATTTACAAATGCAGGAAAAAATTTTCATACGTATATAAAGTCAATTGGAGGAGAGTCCAAAATAGCACACGGGGCGTATTAGCTTTAGCATTTTATACAAAATATCTGCTGTAGTAACAATAGTGTAACATTTATGTTACGTGATTTTTAAGACGCTATGGTTGATTTGTTTGTGTCTCAAGAAGAACCTTCCAAAACCAAACAGAAATCAAATAAAACAGCTGCTTCAAGCCGAACTGGTTCAAAGGTTAAATCTGCGAAATCAGTGGCAGCTGGAAAATCGGCAACCACTGTGCCGTCGAAAAAGCCAACATCGAAACCTAAAGTTAGACGTTCCGTATATTCTGACAGCGAAGCATCTGGAGATGAAGATTTCGTTTTGCATAAAAATCGAGATCCCAATAGCAAACAATCTAATAACAAGCAAACAACTGAGCGTGTCAGTGACAGCGATGAGGCCGAGTCTCCGATAGGTGCAAGAGCAAATGGGTATACGTCTGGAAGAGCTCGAACCAAAGTTAATTATGCGATTGCTAGTGATGACGATGATGAGGATTTTTAAATGACGATTTTTGTTTGGTGTTTAGTTTTTCCTTTTAGCCCCTGTATAGTTGAGAGCTTTAATAGTAGTTTAAAAGCTTATTCTAAGCTTAATCCTCAGCATGAGGATAAGTGTATAACAAAGCCTAAGCCAAAAATTATGAAACTTAAGCTTACTCGATTATTGCAATCTTGTGGAAAAAACAGTCCGCCCTCAGCTATCCATTGTTGCTACCTACTTTTTAAGAGCACAATTGTTTTATCTATTCAGACTTTGGCAGTTCACGGCAGGTGTTTTATAGCAAACGTATTGTGATAGTTTGATTAATTGAGTTAGTGTCGATTCGATTTAAAATTGTTTAAAATAAATAACAGTGTGATTCAAAAGATTTCATTCATTACTCTATGTTTCACATGTTGGATTATATGCCGTTTTACTATTGCGTCGTTTCGTATTTTGGTTAAAATTTGAGTTATGTTTTTTTCGGTTCCTATACTTAAGCAGATTTTAATAATTAATCTTTTAACGTTTTGTACATTCCGGTTCTATGTAAAATGTTACGGCGAGGTTTGAACTATATCAATCTAATATGAAGTCCTTAATTAAAGTCCCCGAATGGCTGTTATATCGGTCAACAGACATAACTCGGATGTCAAGACACTAAGTAACAAACCACCGCGCTCATATTGTCAGTGTGTACAAGAGTCGGTATGTCGCGTGATACTGCGGGACATTTGTGCTAATATATGATATTCCAAAGTTACGACAAAAATATGATATTCACGGGATAGCGCAATCTTCGTGTGCTTATAAATGAATAGAAATTCAGATGATAGGGACACAAGTGTACTTTGAATTACCAAAAACACGCCAGAAACTCAACTACAACGTCATAGTTCAAAAATTCAAATCTCAATATGGCGAATATTATGATATTGAAGAACAGACCTACACAAGATGATAGCAGACAAACATGGCTCTTTGAATATGATATGGGGTCTATTAGACAAGATGTTATCCAGGGAAAAACATGCTCCAAGTTGCCCCGGGTATAACGTGAACCCCGATGGAGTGTAAGCTAGCACTGAACTGAAAATTGTTGTAATGATAACATTGTCGGTATATGTTTATCGGGGATCAACCGGAGGTCTGGCTTCGGCGGGAACTGAAAGCGGTACTGATAGAATTGTCTGTGTGTTTATCGGGGCACAACCGGAGTGTAAAATTTTTGCCGGAGGTTTCTGGAGTTTGGCCAGTGAAAATGTTAAACAAATTGTTAATAATGTTTGCAGATTATGGTTAAAATTGGCAAATTTAACAATCCGATAAAATTTGTTGTCTTGGTTTGTGCTTTTTCCAATTGGATTTTCGACAAAATTTGTTGATTTGGTTCGAGGTTTTTCGAATTGGATTTTGTTTATAATTATTAACTTGATCTTTTCGATTTACATTATTGTTTATTTGTCTCGGCCCTGCAGCTTGTTGCTACTGACAGTGCGAGATTCTATTGTTTCAAACAATAAAACGCCTTGTCGTATTTTTATTTTAGGGCGGGTTAGGTGATTTATGAGTGAAATCTATGCTAGTTTATGAACCCGACCTATCATTTACACTACATTAATTCACAATTATGTATAGTGTACGCACACTCGTTTCAGGTTTATCACTTGAAGATCGGCCGCTCGCTCCGGTGTTGTGCAGTTGCCATTTTCCATATACAAATTTTAAGAATTTTAGAGTGTTTGTGGTTTATATCACGGTGTAAAAAGGATAGCAAAATTTGGGCTCAGAAATTTAACAAGACACGACCTCGTGAAATATACGTTAACAAAAAACAAGCAGTAGTATTCCATAAGCTTTAGCAGAAGACAGTTTACCGCATTGTTTCTAAATATTTTATATACCACAAAATTTCTGCACATATTGCCGATCACTCCTTCATGCAAACGGAACGCTTTATGATCAAAATATTGGCTCATGTTACGCTGAGGACCGTAAAGCTCTCGCGGGACAAATCAAGCACGAGCGCAGCGTAGACCAACCAGCGCTCAAAACGCACCTGCTTTATGTATAAATTTATTGATATACAAACATGGGCTTGTAAAGAGGTTTCACTTTCAGGCAATATTTCTGAATTTTGCGGCAATGACTTTACCCATTGTGAAACTGTAGGCAGAACTCGTAGGCATCACAAATGTTGATAGGCACCATTCCTTGATGATTTTAAATTTCATTTCTTAAAACATGCCAAAAAACCTCAGGTTAGCTTGATATTTATCGGAATAATAACTTCGTATTTTAAATTATCTCAAGATTAGTCCTGTAAAAAATTGCATCGAATACGCACCGTCAAGTACTAGATTACCTTTGCAAGAAAAAATCTACGTATATATATATAAGAACATATACCAAGTGCGTCGCGGGATACTGTGAGTCATTATAAATCATGATCGCTCTTTGCTTAATAAAGACGCCAAACCTAACTGAGTATGATTCTAATTAGTAAAGGCTAGCTTACAAATCTGGCGATCTGTAAAGAACACAATTGAATTTTCCATGATGAGACAGAACCAACCCATGATCTGATAACCTTCGATTTGCAACCCGCCACAAATCCGACTTTCTTCTAATACACCAAAACAGTCCAAAAGTACTTATCAGCGAAAATTTATTCACAA
Source organism: Enoplolaimus lenunculus (assembly GCA_030248215.1). Taxonomy (NCBI): domain Eukaryota; kingdom Metazoa; phylum Nematoda; class Enoplea; order Enoplida; family Thoracostomopsidae; genus Enoplolaimus; species Enoplolaimus lenunculus. Next base: position 55,132 of record JASANG010003732.1, read on the forward strand.
TTTGGTTGCTACAGAAAGTTCTCTCCTACATGTGTGCCGTGAAATTAATAGTAAGTATATCAGGAGAGGTTATGAGGAACCAAAGCGGCATTATATTCCGATATATCAAGACTAGAGCAGATCCTAATGGTTTGGACCAATTGTTTTAGCAACGTAACAACCATAAAACATATTCCTAATGCGGGGTTCACGTTATAACCGGGGCAGCTTGGGACACGTTTTGTTCCTAATAGACTATTGGGTAACATTTTATCTGCTTGTAGACCGAATATCGTATTCAAAATTTGTATTTTTCTGCTAATATCATCTGTAGGTCGTGTTTTTGTTCTTCAATATCATATGATATTTGAGTTATTGTCTGCGAATTTCTTATATTTTCAAATGTCTGCATACTTGAGGTAACATACCCAAATTGTCCGGTTGAATATCACATGATACTAGAATGAAATTTGAATTTTTGAATTATGAAGCTGTAGTTTTAAGCAATTTTGTGTCGGATACGTTTTGCAGACGCGTATTTGGTATTTAAAACACATCTGTGTCTCTGCCATTCGACTTTCCATTCAATTATCAGCACCCAAAGATTACACTGTCCCACTGAATATCATATGATATTCGTTGACATTTTGGAATATCATGATATTCGCATAAATGTCCCACAGTATCACACGTGGCATACCTTCCCTTGTACACGTTGATCATTTGAGAGCGGTGTTTTGTAAGCTAGTGTCATATGATATTCGGGTTTTGTCTGTTGACTCGATATAAGAACCCGAATTAAGGTTGACGTCGAATCAACATAGGACAAATCGTGTCCCGCCTGGCCCGGTTATAACGTGAATCCCGCATAAGTTTGACCCTCCTCAACGTAAAACACAAGTCTAAAACAATGTGCACCCGAAGCCCTAGCAAAAAATTAGTCTAAAATTTAAGCCTTCTCTGTTGTTTTCTAGTGAGGAAGCAGGCACTAGCGAATTTAGAGAGGGGCTGGCGGGCGTACGCCCCTCGTCATAATTTTTTGCAATAAAATGGTAAATGTCCCTATACCTAACTATTTTTCCCTTCAGAAAATTTTTTCTGTAAAATGATTATGTGGTCCCTACATAATAATTTTACCCCTGAAAAAACTTATTAGTGAAAATGCGTTTTAAAACATTTACGAGGTTGCCCGTCAAAAATTTCTGCATCCGCCGCTGAAAGCGGGGAACCACCAAAAGTACTATGGGTTGATGTTTTTTAATTATCGCAAGTGTATTTCAATGTGGTTCTTTCTTTCTAGAACGTAAAATGACTCATGAATATAGGTCGAGGGAACGGTGGCATTTGATAGTATCGGAGTTAAACAAAATCAACTCAATTTCAGGCGGGATATATACGGATATCCGAAAATACCGATAAATATCCGGCTGGAATTGCCAGATATCCGGATATGAAAAAATATTCGATGCCCATCACTAATCACAAACAAACAAAACTTAAACTTAAACAGCTACACTTATGTTGAATCTCAGACTTTTTACTTTTCAAAATCCTCATGAATCGGTGAGTAAATCTTAGATGGTTTAATCCAATTAATACATTATTGTTCCCTTAATAATTGTCAAAATTATTAATATATATACTCCGGTGAAAGATTTCACTATATTTTTCTAAAAGTCAATGTAGCCCAGATCATCTGAAGCTCTTTATCCCACCACGAGCTGAGTTTCAACTAGTGATTCAATCTTAAAACATTGATCGCAACGATAAACAGTAGGCAACATGTCAGATTTCAGCTAAAAGTATTACAATAGAAATCTAAATATGATTAAAAATATTAAATTAATGATGTCACAATTTTTTGACCTTTTCTGAGATAAGCAAAAACTGGCCGGCCGGCTGGCCGTTGCACAACAGTTTCCGTTAGAATTTTCCCACAGGTTCCCCTACTTTCAGCAGTTTTGGTGAGCTTGTAACTTGTCGAGGTAAAAACACACTTTTTTAACATTGTTAAGCAACGATCAGAAAATCGACCAGCTTTGATGGAAGGCATCTTTTTCAGTCGCAAGAAGTATAATTTGTTTTCCTATTTTAAAAAGTAGTTTCAAAGTGCGAAAGATATGCGTCTAACCCTGAACCCCCTGCAATTTTAAGGATGCTAAGTAGGATGGCGGCTGCCGCCAGGGTGCAGCCGGAGTTCCGGTTCGCGTAGAGAAATCTGGTATTTTTAACTATCCGGTTAATGTAATAAATCCAATATGTTTTTACAGGTTTCGGTAGTGAAATTTTCTCTCATTAGAAAATTTTAAAAAAATTGGCTTATTATTCTGACGTATTTTTCTGAAATTGTCTAAGCGTGTATTGCAAAAATATTCAATTAGTGTCATACTCCATAATTTTTCATACGTTTTCAGTTACTGCATTTGTTTCAGGATTTTAGCATTCTAATTGGTGTTTTACACCATTCGGTTATTATAATTCCGGTTGCACCCTGGCTTCCATCCACCATGCCGCCTATACTATGCATTTCATTGTTTAAACACCTCAGTTAATACTGAAATAATTTTGAACTGTTTTGGACGCTTATGAGAAGCGCTTTAGCGGCGGACAACATTCCCCATCCTGCTTTATCCTTTCAAATCGCAGGAGACTCAGACTGAAATAGAGTAAGCTTAAGCTCTGAGGATTAGGATATGCATATACTAGTGTTAATACGGCCCTGTTCTATATGTTAGGCGATATTATGGTCCGATTAATAATCAGGAACTTTACACAAACAGAAAAATCGGAGGTATATTTATCCGAAATTTTTGGAAGGACATTTAAAAACCAAAAGTGAAAAATTACTTTACCATCCGGTCACGAAATCCTGGCAACGCCCTTTGTCAGAATGTACTCTTGACGATATTCAATATATATCGCTTTTGCGGCTCAGTTGTTTGAAAATATTTTATTTTGTTTGAAAATATTTTATTTGATAACAATGTTTGATATATATCTACAATTTCTAGTGCATTTACTTGCTGGGGGGTTTTGGGACGGCAGACCGTCTGACAGAGAACAGAATGAAAGAAAATTTATGAGAACGCCGCCATGAAAAACATTTAACTGAGATGAAAACCGTCTCTCCTCCACTTTGAAAACTTTAAGTAGAACGGGGGTTTCATATATGAAGTTGCAAAAGCACATTGTATTACACAATGAAAAAACTGTCTGAGGGAACATAATGAGAGAAATCGGTTATATTTGACGTTCAGTCATTGGCTCAATGGTACAAATAAACTGCTGAAAGACGCTATGTTTATGAAAATACCAAAAATCTTATCAACAATATTACCGGAACCTACGGCAAAAAATTGTACCGGAATCGGAGGTCGATTTTTTTGCAGCAGGCCTCAGTAGCTGTGGTACATGTAGCTTGGCCACGCAGTATTATATGTGCCACATGTTTTTCAGCATTGTTGTCCTATAGTGTTCGCTACGTTTACACGCCTTTATACTTCCTTGCGTAGTGTATATTTGAAACAAAAATTGAATTGGGTTCAAGTGTACGAGCTAAAGGCTATGGCTGTTTCAGTTTAGATAGACAGTTTTTGTTGTTGGTTTGGCGGTTGAATTTGAAATAAATGAGTTTTAGGTCGCGGCCCATGTAAAGATCAGGGGCGGAACGTTTTTCTGTGAAAACTGCAATTGAATTATCTTAAGCTTTAGACCAATTTGTTTGCTTAGGCTCAGGTTTTAGGTAGAGTGTTGTAAACGGATAGTAAAAATCACGGAAACGGATATTGATCAAAATAACCGTAACGGCGGACAACGGATATTAAAGTATATATAAAAGTTTCAAAACGTTTTATTTTTCTGCCAACACAATTGAGGCGTGCAAATGTTCAGCGATCTATCAAATTAAAAAAACAATAGACGCATCGAAATAATGGGTCATCCGCGTTAAAATGCACGTACATTTGTAAAAAATATCCCTCCCTCTTGGGTGCCCGCGTTGTCCCTACCCACTCTCTTTATACACTGTCTGAGAAGTCAATATGTCATTGTCTGAACCTTTAGACAATGAATATGCTCTAGGCATAGATATTTACTTGTCCTGACATCATTATCAGGAACTGTTATTGTCCATAGTCCCTCGGAAGAGAATCAATTTTTTGCGATGAATGATGCGTGTGAATAGGTATGTGTGCATAGCGTGTGTTTATGTGTGCACGTGTACTAACGTTATGTCCTGACATCCTACAGACAACATGTATTTGTTCTGAGTCCCTTCCGACAGAGTCTAGACAATGTACACTATCTAAAGTACAGCTATTAAACTGTACGCTGGCTAACAATTTTACTTAAGATAACTCATGAAACGATATAATAGAGGTAATAAAAGAAGTTTTTAGTGAGGTGTGCCATGTGATGTCTCCCCTGATTGGAGCATATGAAGGTAGTGAAAGGTTTTGCCTAAAATATGAGCTGTTTAGCTACTTTAAAAGAAAATGTCAAAAAGTTTCGAGCTGCGCGCGAAGCTTGATTCATTTCAAAAATGGCTTCACTTTCGAGATCCATCATTTTGCAACTTTTGTGTGAAACTAACGGCGTTCTCACAGCTATCAAACACTTGCGTGAGCTGAGACAACCTTAGATCTATGATCGATAAATTCTGTATCCACATCTACGGTGGGGGCGCTTACCCCGGAGTTTGGGGACCCCAACCCTGTAGTTTGGGGGGCCCCACATTTGTCTGCTCCGGCACTTGACCACATAATCAAATCTGATTGGTCTGTAAGTTCGATAGCAGTTTAAAGGCTGAATAGCAGATTGACCTGCGACATGGATATTTAACGTCGGTGATACGCCTTTGATGTTATTCGATGAACCCATTTTCAAGCGTCATATAGGTTTATTATATAACAACAATAACAGAGGGCGTAATAGATTTGACAGGTGTTTTTAGGTTGTCTTCAAAACGCTTTACGATGTTTAAGCTTGCGCAACTTTGTTCTGATGCTCATTTTTGTTCTTTATTTTTTACTCGATAACAACTGTTAAACAGCCAACCTTACATTAAATTAATGCTATGATCATGTTTTGAATAGCACTGACTTTGCAGCGGCCCCGTAGCCGAACTGGGGTAAAGGTACGTATCCTTCACCTAGAAAAAGTTTGCCCCTCGTAGAAAAGTGTCAACCTCGCTTGTTAGTTATCAAAAATACTTGTATGCCCAATCATGAAATTTTTTAGCCCTTTATAGTAAGTTGAGCTGGCTATGGGACTGCGTTGCAGTGGGCGCCCGGGCAAGATTCATGTGTTATACACGTGTCAGTCGTCATATTGATTGTTAATTGTACCGGAGGAAAAGATTACAATATGATGTTGAATTTGCTACTTTAGCAATACCCTGTAAGGCGTTTCCAACTCTTTTTAAGCTTTTTTTGACACACATCAGGTATAAGTTTAAAATTGCACCAAGTTAACATGTAAAAACGCTCATTGAGCGACAAACATAACGCAAGCGAAATTGCCGGAAGCTCTGACAACATTTAGCTTAGTTAGATAACAATGTCTGCAACTATATAAAGAGGAAATAAAACAGTAACAGAAAAATGCCGCTCGGCCCGGCTAAGTCCGGACAGTTGGTATCGACAGCCTCGACTCGCCCGTCAGCGCTTTTCTCGGCCGATTATACTCTGCTACAAATATCGTCCAGGCTGATTTAAACATTAACGAGCTTTTTGCACCGTGGAATTGAACTCAGAACAATAACAAAGTTGTGGTATGTGATTAAAGCTTACTATATTCCTTGTATTTTCTTAAACCTCCACTAAACACCGGATTTGTCCAAAATTCAGAAGTTCAAAGTTTATTATAATAATGTGATCGCTAAAACTGAAATCATTCCGCGTTACGTATAAAGGGACTTTAAAATAATGTATTGAAAATTGACATAACGGCACTACGCAGGGTTCCAACGGAATTCCGATTCCGGTTAAAATTCCAATAACATTTGGGTTTCGATTCCGCTTCCGACAAAAATTACTTACCGATTAGAACCCTGGGACTAGGTACTGGATTATCGAAACCAAGCACATACTTAACATGCCCGCCTGTATTCTCATATGCGTGTAGCACCAATCTCCAGTGAACAAACGATGGTGACGTTCGAAATACCAGTTAACCAATCAATGATGTTGCAGAATTACATTTGTTCAAATCGCATAGAAACAATCTAAATTATATATCGTGCACTAAATAGTGCAATTTATTGCAACTATGCACCTTTTTTTAACACTTTTTTCCGTAGCAGAATAGACCTCGTTTGTCACTCAGTCCAAAATCAGTAATATTTATTTCGCTTCTATAATTAATCATATACATAACTAATGATGATATATCATGAAACGCCGCTTCAACTTGTGGAACACAGCGCCAATGTTTTCGTTGAAGTCAACTCTGACTCAGCGCAATCGAAATGTTCTGGTTATATAACATCGCAACAAACACCAAAACACAAGTATACCGTTGAACAAATTCGATCATCGTTAGTTTGGCAATGCGGCCGTCCTATTTTCATTTTGTGCATATGTTGTGGTATATTTCCAATTGAAATATTTAAATCAAACTTGGCAAATCACACAGTCAAAGTGTACTCGTATTTTGTTGGAGCGCTACAATTTACTGTTGCATGCAGATGTACAGAGTTTGTGCGATATTTTGCACATATTACTCCGAGCGGCGTTCATCGTGTTACTGTGCTATGTCATTCATGGATGATAGTATGGAGTTGGTTGTCAAGTGTACGCGCTTCACGCGAATTTGGTCGTTTCTGTCAAATTATCGACCGGCATTATTGCGGCGAGAATAACATATACAAACGTGACTCAAAAAAAGGTGCACATTTTCGACAAGTTCATTTCGCAGCTAAAATTGTTTTCGCAATCACTGTGCTCGGATGTGTAAGCATAATGTCAATTTTAATTCTTGGTCGGTTACACTTACTTCGGCTGCCTACATTTTGGCATATTTTTGACACCAATACTGGCAACAATAACAATACCAGCAACAACAACAACAACTACTACTACAACAGCAGCAACAACAGTGACAGCCACAGAAGATTCAGTTATCAACTGTCAAGCTCTATCGCAATAGTGCCGTTAATTTCTGGCGAATTTGCATGAGTTGCACTACAAGCGATCGAGTTGTTAATTTTACACAATTGTGTGTCAAAATTTAACACAATGCTTCAATCAAATCATTTACCCATTTTTGTCGATCCGACAACTTCGGCAGCGTTTCGACAAAGTTATCAGCGACAAGTTGATATTGTAACGATGCTAAACGCACGCTGGGCATGGTATTATTTTGTTGCTGACGGCTTATTTATAGTGATTATTTGTTCAAATTTGTATATGATTGCAACAAGTGTAGATCAAGAAATTGCAAGTGTATTTATTGTGTTTTTATTGTGTTCGTCGGCGATTGTTTTAGTAATGCATGTACCACCTTCGATAGTGAACGAAACGCGGTGGAAAACGCTGGATATATTACTCAAACGATGCAATATGCAATTAGATCACTTGCAGCATTGTAGTGCACATTCGACTAAGGTACACGGTTTCACGACCATATTATATGTAATGTAATTAATTTTAAGCATAGAGAAAGGTTGGCGAAAGTGAAAGGTGTGTGGTCAACGTAATAGGTGATGGTTTAACTACAGTCCGTAAGCCAACAGCAACATGTGGTGCCGTTTGGATAGGCGAAATATACACTATTTACGGCCTCCTGTAATTCAAACCGCGGCCCATGTAAAGATCAGGGGTGGAACGTTTTTCTGTGAGATTTTGAAAAGAGTAAAGCTAAGCTTTTGAATATTTTTTTGCTTGGCTTAGGTTTAGGCTTAGGAATATGCTCATTCTTACGCTTAAGCTTAGGCTTAGGCTTAGGTTTAGGAATATGCATATAATACTGTTCCGCCCCTGTTCTTTACTTTGGTTAAAACCGCTACAGGAAATGAATAGAGCCATGTATCTTTTGCTATTTTTTAGGAAGCGGCATTACAGCGTCAAGATATTGCGCAAATGTATCGACAAATTGCTCAAAATAAAGCGACAATAACGTCTGGCAATTTTTTCGTTATTGACAGGACAGTGCTTTTAACGGTAAAGGTGGTTTTGGTTTGAGTCTTTTAGTAGAGTTTTACTTAAAATTTGTATATCCAAGAAAATTGTTTTAATGCAACGAACTCGTGGTATTTATTTTGAGTGCAGCATTTAAAAACACTGAAGCATTGCCGTCCTTAGCTTTTTTGTTATCTCTATTTCACAAAAATGACAAGTGTTTCAAAATTGAAAATTTTGAACATTTAGAAATATATTTTGACAAACGTTTTTTCATTTTTGAGGCTTTGAAATACATACAAGCACCTTTATTTTCCGCAAGACCATTATAGACTTGACCAGTTACTTCACGTTTAGAATAAATATCTACTGTAGTGACTCGAATATGATAGGTGATAATAAGAGGGGTCCTTATTTTGAATCCCAACAAATAGGAGTCCGTATCCGTAACAAAAGTCCGTAAGCGGATAGAGACCCTAAACCCGAATTAGAGTCCATAAATGTCAATTAACCCTAATTGTAGCGAATAAAGGATTCCAGGACCAGATAAAGTATCAGTAACAAACGGCGGCGGAGGGCGGGTTAAAAACAACGGTCCGTAATCGAATAACAAGGTAGTACTTTCTGGAGAAGCCAAATAAACATCAGTCCCCCTATTATTCGGCTCACTACAGTATACGTTATCTTGTGATTGTTTCAGATTGGTTCTGCGATATTGTCATACTTTATTATTATTTGTCAATTTTCGCAAACAAACAACAATTGTGCGTTGTTAGAGAACTTTGTCAATGAATCTTTTTATTCAAATATCAGAAATTATGGCGTTGTATATTTTTCTTAAAATTGTAAACTAACTATCGACTGTAATTTTACGGCCTTGTTGGCCCATGTATAAAACAGGACCGTAACAGTAGATTAAACTTATTCCTATTAAGCCTAAGCCTAAGCATAAGCCTAAACCTAAGCGTATGGATGAGCCTATTCCTAAGCCTACGCCTAAGCAAACCTAAGCAATAAAATTAGTCTAAAGCTTAAACTGACTGTAATTTAGCCCCTCCGGAAAACGATCCGGCCCTGTTCTATACATGGGCCGTATATATTATTTACTGTTTTCGCGTATACTCACGGTTACATTTAAGTTAAGCTCCTCTATTTATCGCACTTCTAAACCTAATTCCACTAAAGCCCAATACAACGTTAATTTAAGGATATTCTTTTCCATTGCCTATATTTTTCATAACCAATGAAGCCTACAGAAAAAAATGTTTTTATATTAACTAAGCGAAATTTAAAAATATTTGATTTGATAAATATGTATATATTAAAGTTGGAACGCCTCACTTACGTATTTGGGCACCAATCCAGCTCAGTAGTATACAGTTTTTGAAAGTATATAACACGATCATTCTACAAAAGATTTTGTACATATAGATTCATTGTCCCATTTTGTAAGTGTAAAAAGCCTGTAATCTGGAATTCATTCAAGCATTAACGTTTACATTTAGAGTTTGAAGCATTGATATGACAAACATGCGATGTGAAAGCATTTATTTGACATCTCAGAACTTTAGAAAAGTTGCTCATATGGACAACTACGGCTTCTAGTATACTTTATAGTAGTAAAGCTGAGCCTAGCATACGCATATAAATTTATGGGTGTTAAAATTGCAACATAGTATGAAATTTGTTAAAATTTATTATTTAATACCGTTGTGATAAACCTTGTGGTAAAGCTGTAAAGGGTTTTTTTGATAATTCTTAAGAGTTGAAACTAAAATGTTTCGACTGAAACGAGTCGTGATGCTTTTGTGCGGTAACCAAATAACGGTAATTTTAGTTAACCGTATAAGTGTACAAAACTGCTATTAACGGATAATCCATTTGAGCTACTACAACCAATCAGCGTTGCTTCTAATGAAGAGATATTCGAATAATCTCCCAATTGCCGTTTAAACCTAGGCTAATTACTGAATGAGTTGATTTGAATAGCAATTCGCCAACAATACGTAAAAACATAACGAAGCTAAAATCATTCCTATTTTCAAGCCTCTGTCTATTAATTCTTCGCACTGCATAAAATCAAAGAATGTTTTGATTTGAAGCAACTTTTATTACACAATCAACTGCAGACGTCAAATTTTATCTTAACAAACAACTAGACAATAAATGACCAATGTTACTTTTAGGAGAGTACCAGTAGATTAAGCGTATTCTTAAGCGTAAGCTTAAGCCAAAGCGGGCAATAGTGTTACCTACGCCTAATCCTAATCCTTAGCCTAAGTAAGAAAATATAATCTAGAATCTAAACCTACTCTTTTACAGACCCATCCGAAACCTGGACGCCCCTAAAAGTAACGTGGGCCCAATAAATCATGACCAATATAGAATTTTGGTTTTAAAATTTTCAAGTAAAGCATTCGATTAAGTTTATATAAAAGTCTTTCATTCGGACAATAACAAGGGTGTAAATGGGTTATAAGAATGACGGAAACGAATAGTCATCGAAATAAAGTAAACGGAAGCCAAATATTGAAGTAGAAAAGTTTCAAAAATTTGGTTTTTCTGCTCAAATATTTTTAAAATTTTAAGTAAATATCGATTTTATTTAAAACCGAAAAATTCACGGAATTTTCCGATATTTCTATAAAACAAATTAGAAACGGTTTTTACCGGAAACGAATATCCAGTTACACCATGCCAACAGGTCAATCGGCAAAACAGAAACTAGTTTATTTTCTGTGATGATGCAGAGAATACACGCAAAAATCTAAGTGAAAGTGAAAATATGTTGACCGGTATAATCCATACGTGGTTGTTCGAAATCCTGGAAAGGTGCGTTCCAACTGGCTTCTTTGAAAATTTCGGTATCGTTTTATCCCCAATTCTTCTTTCAACGAAACAAAGTCATTTCAAATTTGTCTGTTGGCCGAGCGAGAGTACACGATTCAGTTTTTTATTCAGTTGGACTCGCGTTAAATTGGGCAACATTTGACGTAATAAAACGACAAAACGACTGTTTTGACGAAAATTCCAATATAACAACAAAATACGTCATTATTGCGGATCCAATCTGAAATAAATAAGGTTAAACTTGGGCCATTTAATTATAGTGCATATATTTTTCACATGGGATAAGGCTTACTGTACTGCTGTGCAATCCGCGCTATTATGGTTCGCACTGCGTATTGTGAACGAGAAAAATAAACTGAGAATGAGAATTGGGTACAAAACCGGGTGCGAACGATTGGCAGAATAAAAGGAACGTAATAAAACTATGGAACAATCACCCTCCTGTTATTCGGTTACGGACTGTTATTTATTTTAAACCAGCCCTCCTCCACCCTTCGTTACTGATATATATCTGGTATTGCAACTATTCGTTGAATTAAACGTTTTTTGCCTTGCATCAAAAGTTTGAGCGATATTGCAAGGTTATATACTTTCAAAACCTAAGCACGCTTTAAAGTTTCGAACTCAACTTTATGTGGTCTTGGCGTCATTTATGCGCTACAATTAGAAAGAATTGACATTTACGGACTTTAATTAGTGTTTAGGGACTCTACGCGCTTACGGACTTATATTAGAGATACAGGCTTCTATTGATTGGGACTCAAAATGGGGACCCCCTCTTACTACCCCCCACCCTCCTATTCGGGTCACTACAGTGCGCAGTGCAATTAGGTATAATTGACATTTATGGACTCTAATCGGGGTTTAGCGACTCTATCCGCTTACAGACTTTTATTAAGAATACGGACTTCTATTCGAGTCAATACAGTAGACATTAGTAAAAACAGAGAGTTTTTACTAACCCTTTCTAACAGGCATGTTTTCTATTTCACTTGACGCTAAAACTCAACCCTATAGACTAAAGTGGGAGGTGTTTTCCATCTCTCGAGTCCAAAGGGCCCACACTCACACTGTATAAATTGTGTATACTACGCATATTCGTTGTATATCTCTTAAACCCGATACACTAAATTATAATGTTACTTTAAAGGGCGTAACAGTAGATTAAGCGTATTCCTAAGCCTAAGCCTAAGCCTAAGCCTAAGCCTAAGCAAAATAACGTAATCTAGAATATAAACTTACTATTTTATAGACCTAGCAGAAACCTGGACTCCTTTTAAAGTAACATGGGCCCATTGTTTCATAGTACACATAGCGCTGAGTTGCTCGTAGTCCACTGTATATTGGAAGGTTTAAAGACTAACCGTTAGCAGCACCGTTCTGTTGATTACGAAAAAATTGCCCGAAGTTACAGCAGAGCGATCGTTTGAAATTTGTTCGAATAGCATCGCAAAATTTTGTTCGTGCTAAAATTAATACAGCTTGATATATCTACTGTAGTGACCCGAATAAGAGGGGGCGGGACTGATATTTGTTTGGCCTCTCCTGAGGGTGTCCCTGTTATTCGGTTACGGACTCTGGTGGGAGTACCTTCACTTTTTGTGACCTTATGGATTACTGCGGAACCGAAAATGTAGGTACCTATCTCTCCAAAAGCTTAAACTAACTTGAATTAAGCTTAAGCAAATCCACCAGTATTAAACTAACTTTCTAGATTAACTAAACCAACTAGTATAGTTAAGCTATAATTTAGTTTAAGTTTTTAGAGATTATTTTCAACAGTTAATAAATCTATATTTTTTATGTATATTATTGTGTAAAAGTGACGCGATAAGTGGAATTGTGTCATTTTTTGCGTTTGATTACTGGTTTAGTGAACCTAATTTAGTTTATTTATGTTTTACGAAACCAAAATTTTAAACAATAATGGCATTTTATGCAGGAATGTGGTTCAATATTTGAACTCAGATTTGAATACAGAATTTCTTTTCATCAGCTCCAGCTACTTTAATTGTGAAACAATGCAAATTATTCCAAGAAACATTTAAACAATAGCATTTCGGATATCAGGCGGATATGCGGATATATCCGGATACATACTTCTTTTCATATACGTATCCAAATCCGGCACCCACCTAAACCGTCACATTTATAATTAAATTTAAATAGTGCTACTTTATTTTCAATGTCAAAAAGCGATAGAAATTTAGCTGATCAAGGAATATGTTCAAACGTGTTAACCATTGAAAGGCATCTGACATTTAGGCTTAGTTATATGCATGCTTAGCCTTGTGCGGTCAAACGGTACGTGAGCGAAATCTTGGCTACGCCTGAGTAGTCGAACAACTTACCTCCAAATGATCTTCGTCCACATTAACCTTTTCCGCCGACCCTTTCATCATATCATAGCGTTCGTTTCGCTTCTTCAAAAAGATATCCAGGGTCTGATACCGGGTTTCGTTAACCATTGACGCTGGAACATGCAACGTAAGTATCATTAATGTACACAGAAGTAAAAATGTTATCCCATCAATAACGCGCCCGTAATTCGCCCCGATCATGTACAAATTAGCGCACATAATCAGTATAAACGCACCGTCTGCAACAAAAAAATACAGCGACCATTTGCAGTTTGCATACTGCACCAGATTTACAATGCGCTGATACTCTTGACGCAATAGTTGACTAATGTGCGGTTTGAAAAAACACGAATTCACTGCATCGTTATAGCAACGAACGCAAACGTATATTGTAAGCATTTCGTATGCTTGAATAGAAATTGCCATAATTTCTGCGGCAATCACATAAAATAACAACGCGTGAAACGGACGTATCCAAGGTTTATCAACTGCGAAAAGATTAACGGTAGGCTTGTTAATGCCTAATATGCCGTACACGCCTAGTAAATAAAATGTAAACGATACAGTCAGTAGTGTGAGACAAATTGCCGGAATTACTCGCGAAAATATTGACAGCCAACGCATAAATTGACATTTATGATATCGGGACTTGTACGATTCACAACGTTCAACCAAAATGCTAAAGTCAGTGAAATGCACGGTCGTGTAGACGCACATTATCCAACTAAAGAAACATATAACGCTTGTTCCGAACAAACTGCTGCTCCAAACGGATTTTGGATTAATTTCACCACTGAAACGCAGTAACGATGCCGAACGTAGAAGCATAATGAAAATAAATGCTCCAACTGTGGTTGAATAAATTTTTAACACGACGCGCTTGCTACGGCAGCTTAAAATGGCCAACAATGGGAAACAGCCGCACACCATTGCAGTGTAATACAGCGTTCGGCCTGTTTTCCAAACTAATGAACGAGTAATAGATTCTGAATTGGTTGAATTTGTTGTATGCTGTTCATTTTGGGGCACTTTTTGAATCCCATTGGCTTGGTCGGATGCAGACGATTTTGTGGAGTAATCGTTTTCAATCAAAATCGTACAGTGGCTGGTTACTGTACTGCTTGATGTCATCTCGTTTTGCTAGTCTGCTGAGGTTTGATGTTTCGCTTAATTGAGTAGATGGCTTATGAAATAGGCATTAATATTTATGCAGGAAACAGGGTTAGCAGAGCAACAAAAACTAACGCAATTTTGATGACTTTATCGGCTGTCAGTTCAAATGGTAATATATTTTTTATACATATAGCCAAACTATTTTCTGTGTGAGTTCCATCGATCACACATGTGGTTTTTGGAAAAATGGATTAAAAAATGTTATAGGCAATTCTTGGTGCTTCAATGCCAATACTACTTTGTTCAATCCTACGCGCTGTTTTCTACCTTGAACTCAACCGACGCATGTTTAAAAGAAAAGAGTTTCCTGTAGGGATGATTTGAGATAAAGGGTAAACACGGGCCCGTAGCCAAGGGGGGGGGGGCTGAGCCCTCCTGCAAAAAAATCTTGACCCCCTAGAAAATTTTCATTTGTGCTTGCAAGTCATTAAAAACCCTGGAATGCCTCCGAAGAAATTTTAAACTCCCCCCTGCTGGCAAGGTGAGCTGGCCACGGGCCTGGGTAAACAGCGTTATAAATACAGGATAACATAGATCCGTATGTGGATAGAACCAGAACCAACAGGCAAACGCAATAATATGGCTTTGTTTATATTAAATACAAATACGTCAAACGCCATAACCGGCACACAAAATAATTTTAAATCGATTTGTAAATACCAAAAAGACAAAATTAAATATCATTTTGATCCATAAAGTAGGGATCGTTATATTTGATTATACGTATCGAACACGCAATACAGTTATAAGGATTGTTTCAATTTTAAAGTTTGCCTTAAATAATGATGGCACTGCGTTTTCAAAACCGCCGATCCATGAATACAAATACAGCTACTATTTCCTAATGTAATTATCAGGACCGGATTAAAATGGTGGGAGGCCCGCGGCCCATATGACTAGCAGGCCCTTTTCTTAACCACAATTATTATATACACCAGAGCTTAAAGTGATACATTTTAATAGTGAAACAAATTGTACCAAAAGTATGAAATAAAATTTATGTCCCAAGGACTTTTTAGATTTGCATTTAGAGAAGTCACTTACAATTCCTCCAGTCTAGCAATTTTTTGTAGTCCGAAAATGGACGGTGCAGGCTCCGTTTTCTTTCTTTTTCTTACTTTTTCGATCACCATATTTTCCAAATATCTATTTCAACGCACTCTTAAAGGTGGTACCGAATCCACGATTCAACCGAATCAGAACCTAAATCCTAAATATTGCATGGTGCGAATTTCAGATATATCTATAATTTGTTTCAGAATATCAACGCAATTCCAGCCTCAAAACTTTAAACGTTGGTATATATTTCGAGCTGGACCTAAGTTCTGTGATTTGTGACCTGCAATAAAAATATTGATGCCTATATAACAATTTACTTGAATGTTATTGTTTAAAGACAAAAACATATAGCCTTGATTGTTTTCTGAACCGAAACCGGATTGGAATCTGAAGCACAAAGTTTTGCCTAATCGGGATCCGACAATTTGTTACCACCTTGGTGTAAATTGTAACCCTACTTCGGTGGTCAGAGGTTTTATCCAGGAGTAGGAATGCACGAGGATATGTCGAGTCTCCTAGCTAGTGTTGTGCACAGACTAAGAACCTGTCGGCCGGGCACTTACAATCACAGAAAAAGCTAAAAACGTTTGACATAATCAATTTAATATTTTAAATATTTTAATGTTATTTAGATTTCGATTCTAAAAATTTTAGCCCAAAATGTTGCCTATTGTTGTCATTGTGGTCAATGTTAATAAGATTGAATCACTATAGTTGAAACTACTTTGGTTACAATTGCATTTTAGGCAGGTTTGTGGTGAGATAAAGAACTTCATATGATCTGGATTCCATTGTTTTTTAAAAAATATTGTGTAATTGTTCACTGGAGTGCCTTTGACAAATAAAGGGAACTAGAAGTTAAACTGCTCCGAAAGGGCCATTAAAAAGAATATGTTTCCAAACTGAATCAGAAAGAAATTAGTAAAGTGCAGAAACGTGTTGAAATAAATTTTTATTGTTGAGCGCATTCTTCGAAGTTGCAAAAATGTAGGAAAATGTGTTTATATTTTTACTGTTGCTGTTTGGGTCAAAAAATACTTGATGTTTTATTATATTGGCCGGCCGGTCGATCAGTAGAAAACGTTGTAATTGCACAAAACTACTCCTAGTCATGAAACTTGTGGCAGTGTAGTTCAGCCGTGATCCGGCAGGCTGGATAGCAGCCGGTTAGTTGTTGACTGTCTGTTTTAAAGCAGTCTAAAATAGTCTAGTGATGACGGATAAGGGTTTTCAATGTAAGGGCACACTAGGGCGGAAAGCGAAGTTCCTGTCCTGAATACAGCTAATTTGAGTACGCAACTTTTCATCGTACTACCATAAGTTTGGAATCGCAAATGATATGTGGTATAGGCTTTAGCTGCCCAGTACAACCTTGCAGAATCTAGAAAATATAAATCTGAAAGACTTTCTCAACATTTGGAAAAGTACATTGGGCATCCTTGTACATAACTATGCCGAATAACGCAATCAGAACTCCCCAAAATTTCCGTAGTGGTACGACCGGTGTTAGAATTAGAATAATCGGGCTCCCCAAACTGGTCCGAGATCGCTCCAGACACAGCTTGTATATAACTTCGTTGTCCGCGAAATAATTTTTGTTGATTTGTTATCAATTGAAACATATAGTCGGTTTTGGTTGGTCGGATGCCCCTTTCGTGGAAGGCCCGGGTTCGGGCCCCTCGGGCCCTGCGTTTAGTCCTGCGCCGGTCAATATACAGAACACATTATTGAAATTGTGTGAAACGCCTTTTTATGGAAGACTACGCTCTCAAATATATAGCAAATTTTGATGACTCGTAGCAGCCAGATACCAAGGTACAGTAATCGAGTGAAGATAAGAAGATCTAAAGCCTCCTTGTAACCGCGACTTGTAGTCTGCATTTAATACGTATTAACACATTTAATCTATGTTGGCAGCTTTGCAAGTAGCTTAAAAACATAGCTAGGTTTTACTAAAAATTTCAGCTTCAGTGAGAACTAGTAAAAGTACTTCCACGCAGGTGCAACTGCCAGATGCGTTAGTATGAGTATTTATTGGGCATGCGAATTGAAGTAGGTTCTTCTGTATCAATGTACGGACGAAGCTAAATTGAAAACTACACCATTGGAAAGTCAGAACCATCGCTGTGTCTAATAAGATAGCGTACAGCATACGGTCGAGACATATAGTCGACGAAAAATGCAGTTGGAGAGGCGGGCTACGTGGCGCAGTGGTACAGTGCTCGCTTAAGGATCCATAGGCTGAGAGTTAAATCCCTGCTTTAGCCCGCTTTTCCAGCTACTTAGCAAAAGGTCTGATGTCCCTCAGATCCAACCTAGACTGACATGGGGGCTACGCCGTGAGCGCAATGGTAATCTGCCGCGCTATGAACACGGTATCCAGTCGAAAATAGGATGGACGGTCAAGAGACGACCTTGTTGAAAATAAGGGCATATAAGCATGTGAGACATGCTTGTCCGTTATGTGCACATCCAATATAGACATACACCACGCGGCCGATATCATAATTTCCTCTGGTGGTATATGTGCACGAGTATGTATGTGTCTTAACTTTACACACTCTGCACATACACAAGCTACACCGCATATACTCACATGGCGGAGCTGCAGAGCCTAACTGTTGTATACACATTCTGGAAGCTGTCTCGATCGACCCAGCGAAAACATAGGCTTAAGCTGTCCCGCTTGTGCCGACCGACCCGTCAAAAATATATACTCTAAGCTGTCCCAATTGATTTAAGGAAAACGTAGGCTGGAAGCAGTAACGAATGTCCAAGCAAAAACAGAGGCTTGAAGCAGGGTGCAACCGGAATTCCAGTTCCGGTACGGAAATCCGGTTTTTCACTACCCGGTTCCGGTAAGAAATCCAGTAGTTTTTCACCGGAATTTTCCGGTATTTTTGGTGTTGAAAAATTTTTCTCATTCGAAAATTTAAGAAAAATTGACATATTCTAATTTATTTATCGAAAATTGTCCGAGCGCGCATTGCCAAAATTTTCAATTTGTGCCATACTCCATAATTTATCATGTTACCACCTACGTATTTGTTTCAGGATTTTGGCATTCTAAACGGTGTGTTTACAGCATTAAAAGCGATAAAATAGCGCTTAAAAATAAATTTTTCGGTAACAAATATTTTTGATTTTCCGGTTTCGGCTCCGGTATTTTTTAATTTTCCGGTTCCGGTTCCTTTATTTTATAATTCCGGTCGCACCTTGGCTTGAAGCTATCCCGAATATTCCGGCCGACCCAGAACAATATATGTTCGACGTTGTTTTGCCTGCCCGAGCAAAAACCTAGGCTCGAAGTTGTTACACCGTCCCAGCTAAAATGTATTTGCAAGAGTCTTTACCGTTGCACTGCGGCTGGACCAATTGCTTTGCTGTCATGCGGGTAAAAGGGACGAGAGTAAATAGTCAGCTCGAGAGGCTTTGCGTTTCGTAAACGTTCATCATATAGATTTTGAATTTTCTGTTGCACATATGATCCATACGTCGAGTTTTCACTGTTTCGTGCAGTGTGGCACCGAATCTGCGATTTGGCCGAATCCGAATCCAACATGTTGCAAATTTCAGTTATATCTATACTTTGTTTCAGAATATCAACGCAATGCCAGCCACATAACTATTAAACATTAATATATTTCGTGCTCGACCTCAGTTTTAAGATTTGTGATCTGAAACAAAAATTTTTTATTAATATAACATGATATTTAAAATTTGTATTGTTTAAAACTGAAAAAAACATATTGCCGAACACTGTAGGATTCGGCTTTTGGATTTGAATTTTTCACAATTGACCTGTGCGCGGGATTATTGGAAAACTCTGCTAATACTAGGGCGTTTTTGGGTTAGCAATTTGTGTGAATATAAATTTCGAAAAAAAAACCGTAGAACGCTTGAACAATTTACAAATTGTACATCTTTCTAACAATTTTTGGGTGGAATTTGTTTTTTAATTGCAAACTAAGTTATGAAATAATCTGGAGAGAACACGACAAGCCTGAATATGTCAAAATTTTCAAAGCCTGGACCTTAATCAGCTGCTTGTTTCTAAAGCGTAATAGTGTTGACCGAAAGAATTTTTAAACTATTGGAAGCCGCGACGGTCCCCGTGTCATGACGCACCCTCTGGCTACGCCATTGACATTGACTGAAGGGATGATAACGGAAAAGACACACAAACAGAATTATTCAATGAATTGATTACTTAACTTGTGCTACCGATATCCACTTTTTATTCAAAAGGTTGATTTAAATTGATTTTCAGTTACGCACGTATTCAATTTTGTGGTGGCAAAAATCTGTGTTGAATTTATGCTCATACATTTTAAGAGGAAGAGGTAGCTTTATGTCTGGCGGATCCGCGAGGATATATTCTCTCAACTGGTCCACATGTACTGAAAACTTTGCCATGCAAATGGTTCACCTAAAGCTCAAAATGTATTTTCTGGCCGAATAGCTGTAAAATACGGTGAGGTTACGACCCAAGTTAAAAAATGTCACGCCTTCGTCGCAATTGTTCAGTCTTAAAGTGTCTGGAAAAGTTTGAAATTTTGCTAAAAACGGGGTTCAAATTGTAAAATTTCTATGGATAAAAGTATCCTCTCCTACTAAAAATTCCTCGATTCGCCACTGCATTATGTGGTCTTGTACTAAATTCTCGTTCTGTTTTGCGACAGCTGATTTTGATGTTAATAATTTGTTATTTTGTACTCAAAATTCAGGTTCCCAATAACGCTGTATCGACATTTTATTTTAATCTAATAACGTAGAAGAATTATTTAAGAGCCTGTGGTTTTGTGTTAATGCTTTTCTTAATGTGTCAAATTTTGATGTTTTGATACAACTTGAAATTGAAATGATTCTCGTGAACTAATTAAATTCCATATGCGTTTTTGAAAAATCGTAAATATAAAATTCCGGATGCTGCGAACTTCTATGTCGAGCTCAAATTATTGATAAAGTTTGCGCACTGGTAAGCTAAATTTTGAGGTATATATTTTATGTTTGGATTATGTCGCTTATGTAGGTTTTTTGCCGAACCTTCAAGACAGCCGAGTCTGCACAGGACAGCGGAGTCCGAATTGACAACTGAGCAGTTCGAACGTACAGGACAACCGAATCCGCAGGACAGCCGAATCTGCAGCACAGCCGAACCTGCAGCACAGCCGAATCTGTAGCACAGGCGAACTTACAGGACAGCCGAGCACTCGCAGGAAAGCGCAGATTGTGAATAAATATATCCATAATACTGTGTAGGACATGATAAATAAATAGAAGTTCAATCCCTCTGCTGAGTCCATTTTTATCTGGCAATAAACTGTTGTAGTTAAAGATAAACTTGTTTTCCAATTCAAATTTCCTAGTGGTATCCATAATTACCAACCATCAACCTTAACAGACGCGGACCCCATAGCTTTTATTCTAACCCAAAGAATATTTTATTTCAGACATTGTGCAGGAGGAAGTAAACACAAGTACTCCAGAACTATACCTCATGTATGATTTGATGTGAGGAAATGTGACAGCCTATATTTCAAGTTTTAGCAGAAGGCTTTGCACACCGTACATACTCGTTCGCATGGTCTATTATTATTGTGAGGTTTGCTATCCCAGATTTGAAATACTGTCATTAGACGACGTAGATTTGTTTATGTTTCAGTGGTTCCGTGCATATATGGGTGTATGTGCATGTTTTCGATTAGTCTGGTATATATATTTGTATTTGTGTATATATTTTAGTATATATATTTTATTCATTTATATATATATAATATATTTATATATATAATATATATTTATATATGTGTTGTTTATGACTTTTGGTGTATACTACTTTATTTTTCATACACGCAGAATATTCCAGCCCTTGAATGTGTGTGTATTTTTGTTACATATATAGTTTGTTCGAATATTAATACGCCAGAGTCGACACTGAGACCGAGGCGTGCGTGAGTGAGTTACTTACATTTAAAATAAAGGTGCCTATGTATGCATTTTGTTTTGCTGTGTACATAGTATACGTAGAGCATGCTTTGAGAATTATAATTGAGTACAACGCACTTTCCCAGATATTATTTTGATCGAACCGGGATGCTGTGTGTGTGCGCGATTAATCAACGTTTTACCTATTTAATTTCAGCAGATGGCGTGTTGCAGTGTTCCTTGTGACAAAAGTAGTGTTTATATTTTTGATGCCTGCAGTATTTTTGTTTGAATTATGCAGACAGGGACGTCGTTGGCGTTGATAATATTACGCGCCAGCTACGTGGCCCGCTGAGCAAAGCATTGCGGAGTAGAGGAGTTATTTGCAATTGTACCTTGTTGCGCGTGGAGGAAGTTGTGTAAAACGAACCGTAACGCGACAAATCGTTGCCCGAAAACGAACGGTATCGCGACAATTCGTCGACCGACGAGTTGTAATCCGAAATTTCATCGTCGCGAAAATTTGTCGCCCACGCCCAGCGTTATGCTAAGCCAGGATGCGACCGGAATTACAATTTACCGGAATCGGAATCGGGATTTGAAAAAATTACCGGAAACGGAACCGGGACCGGAAAATAAAAAGTACATGCCGCCGAAAAATTCATTTTAATTTTCTGTTTTGCAACATTGGTGAAATAATTATAGCTGGAGATAGGTATTCACTTTGTCTGCTGTAATTTACATTTTCATAATTCACGGAAGCGCAATCTATCTTCGATGGTTTATTTTCGGCAATTGCCAAAGTTTATATATACTATACGAATGAAATAATTTCACTTTTATCGTCATTTTTTAGTAAAATATCTTAATTTCCACCGACCAAAATTTAATACCGAAATTTTTGATTCCGGTAAAAAATTGACCGGAACCGAAAGATCAAAAAACACCGGAACGAAACCGGAATTCCCGTTGCACCCTGTTTATGACACTGTTGCGCGACACGTTGTAGGGCGACGAATTGTCGTAGATTCAAAACGAATTATGCTGTTACGTATTGAGATTATTTTTGAATTCGTCCCAATAATAGTACAAGGGTTTCGGGACTCTCAACGTGCGTTTTCGAACGCAAGTAAAGCACGTCATTTGTCCTTTTCTGCATTCGTTTGCTTGGTTGAAGTAAATTTTTTTCACTGTTCGTAGCTTTCAAAAATGTAATTAATTACGTTTTGCCAGCCAGAGCCTAAAAGTTTGCATCATACGTCAGTTTTGTTGGTTTGTGAATTGTGTTAATTTTTTAAGGATATTAATTGTATTGAAATCAAACTATCCAAATGTTACGCTGGATTATTTGTTCAATTGGAAACAGTCAAAGCCACTTGAATTGAATTAATACAGCGGCGCAACCAGCAGCAAACATTAGCACAGAGACCAAATTTCTATGACGTGA